>JAXCGZ010002507.1:0-32500 GCA_037179515.1 Halocaridina rubra
TCATATTCTTTGCCACTATCTACTGCCTCGTAAACTTCTGAATAAAAAGACAGTAAGTTTGTAAGGCACGAAAAACCCTTAAGAAACCCGTGTTGTGAAAGTTTTATCAGTCTGTGTAATTCTAGATGTGCCCTTATTTTATTTGCAATTATGGATTCTAGAATCTTACCCACTGTTGACGTTAAACTTACCGACCTATAATTATTCTTTTTAACACGTTCTCCTTTTTTAAATATTGGTACCACATCTGCCAATTTCCACTCCATGGGTCCCGATCCTAATTTTATTGAATTATTAAATAATGCAGTTAGAGGACAACTAAGCTCTTCCTTGCATTCCTTTAATATTCTAGCATATATTCCATCAGGTCCCGGAGATTTATGAGCCTTTAATTTATCTATTTCTTTTATTACCTCCTCTCTCGTAATATTTATTGAACTAAGTATATTATCGGGACTGTCTCTGTAAATGGATTCTACTTCCGGAATATTTTCCAAGTTTTCATTTGTAAATACAGATAAGAAATAATCATTTAAACATGTACACATCACTTTATCGTCATCTGTGATATGGCCATTGGCTACTTCAATTGGTCCGACTTTTTCCTTAAATTTTGTTTGATAATGTTGATAAAACCCTTTAGGATTTTCTTTAGCTTCTCCTGCTATATATATATATATATATATATATATATATATATATATATATATATATATATATATATATATATATATATATATATATATATATATATATGTGTGTGTGTGTGTGTGTGTGTGTGTGTGTGTGTGTGTGTGTGTGTGTGTGTGTGTGTGTGTGTGTGTGTGTGTGTGTGTGTGTGTGTAGTCACCGTGGCTCAACCGGTAGCGTCCCTACTCTGAGGCGTCAGGTCGAGGGTTCGCGCCCCGTCACGGTCTGAGGTTAGCAAGGGCATGCACTCATGGAAACGATTACATCTCCCAAAACAAGTCCTTCACAAGAAGGCAACCGTCCTAGCCCTTGGTTGAAAAGGGAGTCCGTGACGTAAAACCGGATCCATCCATATATATATATATTATATATATATATATATATATATATATATATATATATGCGGAGAGCTGTATGCAGGAAATATGTGATTCTATGACTTCCGGTTGTATTATTCAAGTGTTAATGTAGCAATTAAAAATGAGGGAGATATAGATGCACTACTACTACTACTACTGCTACTACTAATAATAATAATAATAATAATGGCAATAAAAATAATTATATTAATATTGTTATTATTTTGTTATGTCTTCTTCTTCTTCTTCTTCTTCTTTTTCTTCTTCTTCTTCTTCTTCTTCTTATTCTTATTATTATTATTATTATTATTATTATTATTATTATTATTATTATTATTATTATTATTATTATTATTATTATTTTTAATATTATTATTTATTATTTATTATTATTACTATTATTATTATTATTATTATTTTTTTTTTTTTTTTTTTTTTTTTTTTTTTTTTCCAGCAGTAGCTCATTGTTAGAGTGCGTTAATCTGGGAGCGACTGACACAAGTGTGGTCCTTCCTGTGGGGCATTAGTAAGGGCATCCAACATTAGTCCCACGAATACAACTTGTCTATATCCACCCCCATTCGAAGAGGGAGTAATTGCGATGCATAATGCGGAGCTGTTATTATTATTATTATTATTATTATTATTATTATTATTATTATTATTATTATTATTATTATTATTGAAGTTAGTAATAAAAATTTTCCTTTCGAATCGAGATTAACAGAAGTCTTATAATTATAACTAATTACCAAAAAATAATCTTGGAAATTCTGATGGGCTTATTTATTCCTTTGTGTTTCTTATCTGTGATGAATGATTGTTCAGCATCATAAAGTCATTAGCACCTCTTTAAGTGGGGGAGGAAAAGTGCTTGACTGGTTGCATCGACTTCTTTTTTATTTTTTTTTTCCAGTTAGAGGCTGAGAGACTAAAGTTACACAAATTCCCTTTTTTGAATAGTATAGACCTAAAAGTCTTTTATTATTATTTCGTAGCCAAGCAGAGAAGTAGGTAATGCAAATACACATAAAAATTAATTTATTTGAGAATAAGACTGAACTGTTGTGTTTGTCGTACAAAAATATTAAGATAGTACAGTTTGCTAAGACTAATACAGCTTATATGAGAAACTGTATGCTTTCAAGTACTAATGATAAGATCTGTTCCTTTTTAAATATTGAATGTTTATCTGCCTTTTGTAATCGTATTCACTGAATATGCAAGTCATTGCAAGAGAACATATTGAATCCAAGTTTGATATACATAAATAGTCTATAAAAATATAAATATATTTTGCATAGGGCATTAACATCGTTAATTCGGAAGTTAAAAGTAATCTTGCTTTATTTTTATATGAATGAGCTTAACGATTCGTATTAGGCATCTTGTTATTCATTCGTGAAAAACTTTTGTTTTTATTAAAAAGCGCAAATGAACACTTCATTTAGACTGAATATTTATTCTGTTATTTTTCGTGTTTGAATTTATACTCTTCCAGTTGTCAAGTTCTCATTTTCCTCCATTTGTCAAGTTCTCATTTCCTCCATTTGTCAAGTTCTCATTTTCCTGAATTTCATTTAGAAACCTCCAATCATATGCCGGTTTGGTTAATAGGTGTTGTGCAATGTGACTTTGTTGCCAATCCATACTACCTGCTTGCCATTTCATCTCTTTACTGATTCATATGTTTGACTGAGTGAACGTGGAAGAGAACTATGAACGTCAAATAACACTGGGATCAATTCTAAAGAAAAACTCAGCGCCTACTGTGTGCTTGTGTCAGCTCAGCAGAAAATTGACTACATCATTAGGTATGTTTAGTTAGTGGTAATCATTGTCATCAATAGCTAAGACTGCATTAAAAGCAGCAATGACCCTCAAGGACTTCGCAGTATCGAGAAAGAAATTGATCGCTCAAGAAAGGTAATTCTCTACAGGTATACACCTAAGTAAGGTTAGAGTAGTCATTGTTGATTCTGAATAAAGTTTTTGCCTTTGTTACGTTTTAAATGATTAGGTTGGAGTTAGGTACTAAGTGGGAATTTAATATCCAACGGTATGTAGATAAATTAGTTTTATAGCTCATTTAATGATAGTAATATACTGAATTGCCAGTGTTTAATATTCTCTTCCATATTCAAGTTTATGTTAATGTGTATTATTCATATATATATATATATATATATATATATATATATATATATATATATATATATATATATATATATATATATATATATATATATATATATATATATATTGCGTAGTTTATTCATAAATTAGTTTTTTTTATATTTATTATTTGTTAAATCTTTATCAGTGTTTTAATTATCGTTTTTTCTTAATTATGTTTTTAATTTATTTTCTATTCATGTCAGGAGAGTCAAGCTGTATTGTACTTACGCGTTCCTAGTTATTATATTCCCCTTTTTTTGTTTTTTGTTTTCTTTTAACTTTGTTTGTTTTTATCCTGGACAGGAAATGAAAGGATGAAAGAGGGGAGGGGCCCACCCACAGGGGGCCCACCCATGCATTAGCTCATGAATTCCTGGGGTCAAAATATGCAAATAAGTTGACCTAAAGATGATCTTGTGGTGAAGAGGTAATTGTAGTGAAAAGTTGAAGAAGATGAAGAAGAAGAAGAAGAAGAAGAAGTTTTTGGTAACAGGCTTTGATATGTCTTCAAATTCCGTTTAAAATTTATAAAAATTCTAAACCGTATTGATGAACCTCATGCAGCACGTCATGACGGACGCAGAGAGAGAGAGAGAGAGAGAGAGAGAGAGAGAGAGAGAGAGAGAGAGAGAGAGAGAGAGAGAGAGAGAGAGAGAGGCGTTATCGTTATGCAAGCAGTTTTAAAAGTAGAGCATGGAAGCTGAGAGATATAGCTGTGAGAGCGACTGGAAAGTGTGTTATTTGAATCCAAGAGATAATTCTCCAAGAAAAAATTGGAATACCAGAGGAAAACAGATTTTTATATGTACCCCAGTGATCTAAGAGAGCTTCTGTGCTAGATTCATAATAACTAAGAGGGAGCCCTTGCCAACGCAGAATGTGTAAATGAAAAAGACAACATGTATTTAGCTTAATTGGGTCACTAATGAGTTAAATATATATATATATATATATATATATATATATATATATATATATATATATATATATATATATATATATATATATATATATATATATATATATATATATATATATATATATATATATATATATATATATATAATATGTATGTGTGTGTTTGTGAGAGTGATTTGTATGTGTATTAAAGAATGAGTATCTCTAGATACCTAATATACGGGTATGGCGTCAGAGGACTGTATAATTAACAAAGCTTTCGAAATGCTGTCTCAAATATTTCCGCGAAAATAGTGTATAGGAATAACTTCTCCCATACGGGAAAGAGATATCTTCGCCAGAATTTTTTTTTTTTTTTTTATCAAAAGTTTATATATATATATATATATATATATATATATATATATATATATATATATATATATAGGTATAAGAAAATGGTAGCAGACTGTGAAAGGAAAACCAAAATTAGATTAAAAATTTAAATCCGTAGAACAAATATTTTGAGTTTATATAAATAACAATGCATACATCACCGGTTTGAATATAAGATTATAAAAACTGTACTCATTGGATTTGATTTTGCACAAAATTGAATGAAAATACGTAATATTGATTTAGTATTTATAGCACGCATATATGTAGATCGAATTTATTAAAAACCTGTAGAAAGTTCCAGAAGAAAGAATGAATAAATGGACAGGGTAGTTGTTTTCGAGTACTCTGGGAGAGAGAGAGAGAGAGAGAGAGAGAGAGAGAGAGAGAGAGAGAGAGAGAGAGAGAGAGAGAGAGAGAGAGAGAGAGAGAGAGAGAGGCGACTTTCATTCTACTAATTTCTTCGCTGCCTCAGGGCAGTTACGTAAGAACTACTTCGTCCTATTTGCTACTTTAGATATTTTTTCTAAATTATATTTAGAGTAAAACTGTCTTATGTACCAGCAATGTCATTTGCCATCTTCCGTGTGTGTATATATATATATATATATATATATATATATATATATATATATATATATATATATATATATATATATATATATATATATATATATATATATATATATACACACACACACTCTTCTAGCTATATAAGGTACTTCCATACTTGTTCCTTAGGTACAGAACGACTACTTATTATCTGTCGATATACAAAGCTAATAATAATAATAATAATAATAATAATAATAATAATAACAATAATGAACATACGCTGTAATCCCCATGTGATGCTTACCTATCCCCATTATTTGGCTAGGATAATATTCTCTCTCTCTAGTTGTCTGTCTATCTTTCTATTTACGTAGCTACCTACTTATGTATTTATCCTTCTATGTCTATCTATCTCTTAATATATTTTTTTTTGTACTGGCATGATTTTTATGGTGCAGGATGGATGCATTTCAGACACAATCCTCCCAATTTATCCGGGTTTGGGACCGGCACTGCTTTCGCAGAGGCTGCGTTAAAATCATTATGCCTTTTGAATATGATAATATATTCTTGAAAGAATTACGATATTATGCTTTTAGCAATTGAAATCCTAAGCACTATCAAAATTTCCAATATTGCAAAGGTGATTCCCAATCTGGTTTCTACCATTCATGAGCCTGACTTCTTCTTCCTCTTATTATTATTATTATTATTATTATTATTATTATTATTATTATTATTATTATTATTATTATTATTATTATTATTTTTATTATTATTATTATTATTATTATTATTATTATTATTATTATTATTATTATTATTATTATTATTATTATTATTAATACTATTATTATTATTTTCTTCAAACTCCACAGCTTAGTCCATTGTACCACAGAGGCTCTGTGATACTGTGGATTAAGCTGTTCGATTCCAGACAAGGAAGGTAGATTATTTGAAGACGTTTAAAGAATTTGTTGCTGAGTTGCATTTGTTTTATTATTATTATTATTATTATTATTATTATTATTATTATTATTATTATTATTATTATTATTATTATTATTATTATTATTATTATTATTATTAATAGTAGTAGTAGATTTATCATTATTCTTCTTATCATTTCTATTGCTGTTATCATTATTATTGTTTTTATTGTCTAATGAACCGTAATCTACACGGTGCAATTGGTCTTGAGACCTTGTCGAACAGGCCTGATCGGATGGAAATCCTACCACTCACACACTATCCGACCACACCTCAAGACAGATCAGTTGGGGATAAGATAAAGAGGTGGGTGGTTGTCACATGCTGACTCTCTGCAACAAGGAGTTACTTTTGTTGGGAGATTCCGCAATGGCCTTAACGATATTTGGTATGAGTGATTATATATATATATATATATATATATATATATATATATATATATATATATATATATATATATTTATATATATATATATATATATATATATATATATATATATATATATATATATATATATATATATATATATATATATATATATATATATATATATATATAGCCTCTCTCTCTCTCTCTCTCTCTCTCTCTCTCTCTCTCTCTCTCTCTCTCTCTCTCTCTGTATATATATATATATATATATATATATATATATATATATATATATATATATATATATATATATATATATATATATATTATAAGTGTAACATCGGGACAGGCAAGAAAATTGCCATCATCAATAAAGGCCCTGGCACGAAGAAAACTCTTAAGACGAAGAAAAAGTAAAAGGTTAAGGACAAGGTAAAGATGAGGTAATGATACACAATAAGAAAAGGACAGGCTGAAGGAATAGTCAAAGTATTGAGGACCTAGAGACATGGCAGGATTAGGCCCTGATATGACGATAGATCCGCTTTTTCAAGGAGGATAGTTTATAAGAATTAGGACAGACCGAAGGAGGAAGAGAGTTCCAGAGTCTGGAAGTAGATGGGAAGAAGCAGCCGCTGCACCGACCAATCCACGAGCTACAAATCTCCACACAGTACCTGTGAGACGAGGCCGCTTTGGCGAGTGTTACGTGGCCTCGGCAGTGGGGGAGAGATGCAACTCGCCAACTCATCAGAGCAGCGATGCAAGAAATACGATTGAAAAGAGATATGGATGATGCGTTACCGCGAAGAGAAAGATAATCCAGATTAAAAGTAAGAAAAAGGTCACTATGAGTCTGATTGCCTTAGATTCATCCCTATCAAGGAGATAAGTATATGAAGAAGCACCCCAGATGTGCGAGCAGTATTCTAAGCAGGGACTGATGAGACATTTATAGATTTTAAGTATCTGTAAAGAGGAAAAGTAAAGACGAAAACAAAATAGAACCCCACATTTTTTTTTAATGCAGATTTAGATATTTGGATTAAGTAATTCCTCTAAGACAAGTTAGAGGCTATCGTGATTCCTACTATATTGATAGAATTAAGAGTATAAATTTCGTTAGTTTCGAAGACAATAGGGCTACCAGGATGAGAAGACTGTAAAGAGATAGCCAGAAACTGTCTTGGAGGCATTAAATTTAACTAAATTTTGGGTGCCCCACTTACATACCCTCTGCAAATCGGAGATGAGAGTAACAGAAAGAGTGATATGAGTAGCAGATGAAGTTTGTGAAGAAAAGGCAGAGGGAAAATGAAGGGTAGAATCATCATCAAAGACGTGAAGAAGAGAGGAGGATGGAGACTGAAGAAGATCGTTGATGAAGAGAAGGAACAGAGTAGGTGAAAGAACAGAGCCCCGTGGAACAACCACAGATATAAAACGGTCATAAAGAAAACTGAAAATCAGAGAACAGAGAGAATGGGTAAAGCCATAAGCAGGGAGTTCGGCCAACAGAGCCTTGTACCAGACTGACAAAAGCCTTAGAGATATCAAGGATTCTCCATTGTTCCCCTGAGTAGATGACCATACATAAGTAAGATAGGACAGGAGGTCACCAGTTGATCTTGCCTTGCTGAAGCCTTACTGGTGATCAGAGGTGAGTTAGATCCAAGACGTTTCAAAAGTGAGAAATGTGCAAAGTTTCGAAAACATTAACGATAGATGAGGTTATGGCAATAGGTCGGTAGTTTGAAGGCAAAGAGCGGTCACCCATCTTAGGAACAGGTTGCACTAGAGCATGCTTCCAAAGATTAAGGGGTACATACTGGTTGACAGAAGGAGAAGAAAAAGACGGCAAAGCACGGGAGCACTAGAATCGTTTACGAAAGTTTTCGGAAAAATGAGAGCCAAATAGAGTGGCTTTGTCAGTGGGTGAGCAAGCTTTGGAACCATTGGAACGAATGAGGGGGGGGGGGGGGGAAGCTTGAGTTACAGGAGTTTTTGGGAGAGGTTTTTGGCTAAGTACCAGAAACATCTATAAGTGGGAGAGGAGTTAAGTTCATGAACTTTCCTTCTTGTAAAGTAAGCTTCAGACTTCGAATCTGATCAGTACATCGATACCTAGCTGAAATAAAAGCAGAGCGAGTTAAATCAGAAGGAGAGTCTTGGTACAGCCGGGGTGCCTGATTCCTGGGCTGAATAGCCACGGAGTAGGCATGGTCAAATCAAGGTTTAGGGGGAAAAAAGTTTTCATAGAGGAGGGAATGAATGCCTCCATTCCAGAGGTTATGATATCTGCAACTTTAGGGCTACCTGATAAGGGTTGCGGAACCGAAGGCAGTAGGAAATCATAAAAATTTGGGGGTTTTGTTTCGTTTTCGTCATTGCTTTTCCTCTTTACAGTTACTTAAAATTTATAAAGGTCTTATCCGTCCCTGCTTAGAATACTGCTCAAACATCTGGGGTGCTTCTTATTGTACTTATCTCCTCGATAGGGTTGTATCTAAGGCAGTCAGACTCATTAATAATCCTTCTCTTACTTCTAATCTGGATTCTCTCTCTCTTCGCCGTAAGGTATCTTCCCTTTCTCTTTTCTATTGCTACTACTTCCATCGCTGCTCTGATGAGTTGGCGAGTTGCATCCCCCCCACTGCCGAGGCCGTGTAACACTCGCCAAGCGGCCTCATCTCACAGGTACTGTGAGGAGATTTGTAGCTCACGGATTGGTTGGTGCAGCGACTGCTTCTTCCATCTACCTCCACACTCTGGAACGCTCTTCCACCTTCAGTCTTTCCTAATTCTTTTGCCCTTTCATTCTTCAAAAAGCAGATCTATTGTCATCTCAGGGCCTAGTCCTCCATATCTTTGGGTCCTATGTACTTTGACTGTTTTTTCTATCTGTCGTTTTCCTTTGTGTGACATTGCCTCATCTCTGCCTTATCCTTAACCTTTTTCTTTTCCTTCGTCTTGGTATTTTCTCGTTCCTGGGTCTTCATTGATGAGGGAAGTGTCTGCCTGTCCTGGTGTCACACTCTTAAAAAAGATTATAATATATATATATATATATATATATATATATATATATATATATATATATATATATATATATATAGATAGAGAGAGAGAGAGAGAGAGAGAGAGAGAGAGAGAGAGAGAGGGAGGAGAGAGAGAGAGAGGAGAGGAGAGAGTGAGCGAGAGATAGAGAGCACATATATAATATGTATATATTATATATAAGACATATTTGTAATATATATATATATATATATATATATATATATATATATATATATATATATATATATATATATATATATATATAAAGCCAAATAAGCACATTACCATGTGTAAATACATGAATCATTTTTACCCCGACCAGGACTTTAACCTAGGACTTATGATTACCAATCCAAGGCGCTACCAACTACACCACAGAAGGTCTTAAAAGGGAAACAGACCTTACAGCTTATATCTGCTATACTAGGAATGAACGCATTCTATCTGAATGCCACTATGTTCATATTACAGTTTCCCCCAACCTCACACGTGGTTTCGTTTTTGCATTTAATTCAACTCCCAATCTCATTCGGGACCAACAATAACCAAATAAGCCCATTACCATATGTGAAAACATGAATCATTTTAACCCCGACCGGGACTTGAACCTGGGACTTTAATTACTAAGCCAAGTCGCTACCAACTGCACCACAGGTCTTAAAAGGGAAGCAGACTTTACGGCTTATATCTGCTATATTTGGAATTAATGCATTCTGTCTGAATGCCACTATGTTCAAATTACAGTTTCCCCCAACCTCACTCGTGGTTTCGTTTTCGCATTTAATTCAACTCCAAATCTCATTTGGGACCAACAATAACCAAATAAGCACACTACCATATGTGAAAACATGAATCATTTTTACCCCGACCGGGACTTGAACCTGGGACTTATAATTACTAAGCCATGGCGCTACCAACTACACCACAGAAGGTCTTGAAAGGGAAACAGACCTTTCTGGTTATATCTGCTATACTAGGAATGAACGCATTTTATCTGAATGCCACTGTGTTCATATTACAGTTTCCCTCAACCTCATGAAACCACGAGCGAGGTTGGGGAAAACTGTAATATGAACATGGTGGCATTCAGATAGAATGCGTTCATTCCTAGTATAGCAGATATAATCTGTAAGGTCTGTTTCCCTTTTAAGACCTTCTGTGGTGTAGTTGGTAGCGCCTTGGCTTAGTAATTAAAAGTCCCAGGTTCAAGTCCCGATCGGGGTAAAAATGATTCATATATATATATATATATATATATATATATATATATATATATATATATATATATATATATATATATATATATATATATATATATATACATATATATATATATATATACATGAGCCATATATCCCCTTATAAGGGTAGTAGATGAGTCAAGGCAAAATACTCTTGACTCTCTGGGAAGATTCGAATCTTCGACACTCCGAGGAACAGGGAGGAAATGTTCTAGCCCCCCTCCCTCTGAGGGAATATATATTATTTATTTATAATATATATATATATATATATATATATATATATATATATATATATATATATATATATAGAGAGAGAGAGATATATATATATATATATATATATAGAGAGAGAGAGAGAGAGAGAGAGAGAGAGAGAGAGAGAGAGAGAGAGAGAGAGAGAGAGAGAGAGAGAGAGAGAGAGAGAAATATTAATGTCTCACATTCTTCATTTTGCTTTTAATCTCCCAGAAGGACTCATTGTTTCCATATAATTGAATAATTTCAGACCAAATTTGTTTGCCTACAGAGGAGTAGTTCATATTTGTGCTCTTCTCATGACGTTCTGAAGCAGCTGAGTCTTAGGATCTGAAAACCTAACTTTGTGTTGTCACCAATATTGCTGAGGTGTAAGTCTCCGTAGCGAAGTGGTAGCGTCCGCGACTCTGAGTCGGCAGGTCGAGGGTTCGCGACCCGTCACGGACTCAGGTTAGTAAGGGCATACACTCAGGGTAACGATTACATCTGCCAAAACAAGTCCTTCGTAAGAAGGCAACCGTCCTAGCCCTTAGTAGAAAAGGGAGTTCGTGAAGTAAAACCGAATCCATCCACCAATATTGCCAAGGTGCAGCTTCAAGTGGGGGAGCGATCTCACCATGTTTTGATAGGTCCCTTTTCCCGTTTGTATGACGGTTGTTCGTTTTCGATATCCAAGAGAAATGTACCTGATAAAGGACGCTAATCTATGAATGATTTTTTTTTTCTAGCTGAAGTATTTAATTTCTTTCGAAGTGGTCTGTTGAAGATATTCTTTTTTTGTTCGCTAATGAAATTAATATATTTGTATTTTGTTACTATGGCATGCACATTTGCGCTTTTTTTTATTAATTTATTTTATGTAGAGATTTCGGTATAGTTTCATATGAGAATTGTGATATTTCGCAGAGATAAAGAGTTTAACGATTTTTTGAAGCTTATCTGCAGATAATTATTGTTCATTGTGAAATTTATAGTTATTAATGTGTTAATTAAGATAATTTGAGATTCTCAGAGCGTATGTTTGGAGTATGTAATTAAAATGTTTAATAGTTAAATTATTATTATTATTATTATTATTATTATTATTATTATTATTATTATTATTATTATTATTATTATTATTATTATTTTTTTTTTTTTTTTTAAGAATAAGAACATAAGAATATGGGACACTGCAACATGCCTACTGGCACACACGAGGCAGCTCCATATTTGAATGATATTTTCAGAATGTCTAACCTATTCTATTCTACTCTACTTATTTATTCTATTTTTCTTTTTATGATTTTTCTAATAAGCACTAACCTATTCATACCCACCCTACCTCTGTCATATGTCTAGCTAATCTACATTTGAAGGTGTCTAAGGTATTGGCATTTACTATCCTACTATCAAGCCTGTTCCATGCATCAGCTACTCTATTACCAAACCAATTTTTACCAGTTTCCCTTCTGAACCCAAATTTATCCAGCTTAAATCCATTATTACGAGTTCTGGTTTGATCATGAATTTTTAAAATTTTATTAATATCACCCTTGTTAAGCCCTTTAAACCATTTATACACTTCAATCATATCCCCCCTAACTCTTCGCCTCTCTAGAGAATGTAGATTAAGTTTTTTTGTAATCTGTCCTCATATGGTAGATTTCTGATATTTTGTATCATCTTGGTCATTTTTCGCTGCACTCTCTCCAAGGATTCAATTTCCATACTATAGTAGGGTGACCTGAATTGCAGAGCATAATCTAAATGGGGCCTAACTAATGCAAGACAGAGCTGCAAAATAACTTTTTTTCGTCCTATTGCCAACACTTCTTGAGATAAATCCTAAAATTCTGTTTACTTTATTTCTGACTGCTGTGCATTGCTCTCTTGGCTTAAGATTACTACTCACAAGAACTCCCAAATCCCTTTCACACTGAGAACTCATGATTTCATGATTATTTAGCTTATAACTCGTATAGTCTTTTATAGTACCCATTTTAACTACTTTACATTTTTCAACATTAAATTCCATTTGCCATTCGTCCGACCATTCAGATAATTTATTTAGATCTTCCTGTAAAGCATGAATGTCTTCTTTTCCATTTATAATTCTACCTATTTTAGTGTTATCTGCGAATTTACTTAGGTTACTACTGATATCCGAATCCAGATCATTTAGATATACGATGAATAATAGAGGACCAAGTACCGAGCATTGTGGTACCCCTCTAGTAACCGAGCCCCACTCCGATTTCTCTCCATTTATGCAAACCCTCTGTTTTCTGTCTTTTAACCATTCTTTGATCCATCTGAGAACAGCTCCTCCTATACCACGAGCTTCCAGCTTTTTAACTAATCTTTTGTGAGGAACTCTATCAAAAGCTTTGCTTAAATCTAGATATATTGTATCATATTCTTTGCCACAATCTACTGCCTCGTAACTTCTGAGTAAAAAGACAGTAAGTTTGTAAGGCACGAAAAACCCTTCAGAAACCCGTGTTGTGAAAGTTTTATCAGTCTGTGTAATTCTAGATGTGCCCTTATTTTATTTGCAATGATGGATTCTAGAATCTTACCCACTGTTGACGTTAAACTTACTGGCCTATAATTATTATTTACTATTATTTTTATTATAATTACTATTATTGTTCTCATTATTGTTGCTGTTATTATCACTTCATTATCCTGCTTGCTTATCCCTTCCTTCATTTTTATCAGTAGTAATACAATTATTTGCATTTTTTCTATTTTTTTAAATTCTTACCACTGTTAGTAAGAGAGTATTACTGTTTGTGGCTGTTCTTATCAGCATTTCATGACTTTTTATTATATATATATATATATATATATATATATATATATATATATATATATATATATAATATATATATATATATATATAAAACTAAATAGGTCACACCACACACACACGCGCGCTCGCACTAATGGCTTGTAGATGCTCTGTCAGTTCCTCACCTACGTCCTATGTATCTTGGAATAGTGATCTGAATGGTGTGGGCAGATATTTACAACCACTATTCCATTTTCAGGCCGCCCTTACCTACAATTTCGTACACTTTTTCCCTTTTTCCCATTTGAGAAATTTCAAGCGCTTGCAGATAAGGGTGGTGCGAAGTATCCCATTTTAGGTGCATACATATGGCCATTGTTCGTACCCCAAAGTGATATGCAGTGTCTGTATTTGTGAGAGCTACATTAGGCCCTTATTTCTGGCCCAAGAACCTACTCACAGGCCATTCTGATTGCAGAATTTGAGATATGGAGGAAGGTGCATGTCCGGGCCGATCATCAGTCAGACGCACAGACCTCAACCAGCCTCTAGAATAGATGATGCAGTCTGGTTGGATTCAACCAGATATGTCGGGTGGCCTCAAAGCATATCGAACCGTGTATGTGTACCCTAAGAAACTCGAATAATATATACTATTAAAATATAAAGAAAATTAATATTATTTTTAATATGCGGTTTGTAATGTAGTGAATATTGCGGCACATAGTATGATTTTTACATGAAAAAATAACTCAAAAAGTAACTTTGTAGTCTGTAGCTTTACACACTTTCTTGTCTGTAGTTATACACAATGCTGCAACACTGTATACCAAACAGTGTGCAATGAGTTATATCCAAAATGAAGAAGTGTTGATTTAAGTCACGAGTTTGGGTTTCATTATGATTTTTTTTTTCCTCCATTCTATTTAAAATGGAGCGCTTTTGCTCGGGCTGTTTTCTTTTGAAAATGCTTAATATTCTCGAAACCTTATTAGAGTTTGTGAACAAACAATGAAACAAACTTATTATAGATTTCAATTACATAGGTTCATATTTCAGTACGTTGGCGATTGTTTACGCTTGTGTAAATCTAAAACAGTTTACACACTTATGCACTTTATGTACGTAACTGTCCATACGCACTACGTATACGCGTTAATTCATACCCACGCGTGCACGTGGTAATCATCTCTCTGTGGTACCAGGGTACCACGTGCACTAACAATGGCATGACGCGCCCTACCTTCACAGGGGTCCAAAATCCAAGCTGGATAGGAATTCCAGACCCTGTCTATTTATCTCATCCTCAGAATTAGCTTCTATTTTTGAGGTTTGAATTTTTACTCGTAACAGCAGAGATCAACAGCCTTATCCATCTTTAAAGTTTGTTATCGTATATGAAAATGTTTATAATTTATGGCAATAAGTTTGTATTTATTTATTTTTTAAATCACTGAAATGTTTGTTGACAAATATTCAGTGAAAAATAATTGGAATGAAGGTGAATAGAGGAAAAGAAAGGGAGAAGAGGGGGGAGGTGGATGGAGGAGAGAGAGGAAGGAGGAGGAGGAGAAGCAGCAGCATCCCAAAGCTTCACTGTTCGAAGGTTTATAAAACAGGGGCGACAAAACGTGCGTGCGAAATCTGATCCTCGGCAGTTCCTCACAATACACACATCAGGCCCAACATTGACCTTCTGAATAAAACGTACAAAATGCTCCTAGGGATGAAGAAGAAAAAAAAAACGAATTTCCACTCGATTTCGTTCGTTTGAGTTTCATTTCGAGTTCCGTTTTAATTCTAAAGAGAGAGAAAAGAAAAAAAACTGGCGAGAAACCTTTGCATATTTACAAGCAAGAGTTTGTAGTGATATGTAACTAGTGGTTTGCGTGTGTGTTTAATTACCTTAATATTGTAAGCATCGAAGACACACAGCTGACAAAAAATACATGATTATATATAAATGATGGAGAGTCATCGGTTATATCAGCTGATCATTGCTTAATGATAGCCTGTCATGCTTTCCATAAAGCTACACTCAACCTTCACCCCATGGGCGAAAAAGCTCTTCAATAGGATGGGTTTTGGGGGGATTTCCCCACCCACCCCCCTCCAGTCCATCGGTTTTTTTTTCCAAGCAATCTTCAAACGGTCGTTTCTCGTTTGTCTGTTCTTAAAACATCATCTACATAGTATTTATTGATCTCTTGTGTGTTATGGTAACGAAGTATGTATGTATCTGTCCATTTCATTTTTTCCCATTAATTACCCTTCTGTCTATATCTCAATTTCACTTTGTCTTATTTCTCTTTCCATTAATTGCCCTTCTGTCTATATCTCAATTTCACTTTGTCTTATTTCTCTTTCCATTAATTGCCCTTCTGTCTATTTTTCTATGTTATTTTGTCTTGTTTATAAAACACTCGATTTACAGAACACTTGGGAATATTTTGCCATGTTGTAGCTTCAGTGAACTAAGTTACCATTAATTTTGTATCCAGTTCACGCTGGCTATTAATATTCCTATTTACATAATAATAATAATAGATAATAATAATAATAATAATAATAATAATATTATTATTATTATTATTATTATTATTATTATTATTATTATTATTATTATTATTATTATTATTATTATTATTATTATTATTATTATAGGGGATCGCAGTAATACAGTTCTCAGAGCATTGGACACAGAAAGTAATAAACCTCTTTCCGAGCTTCCTGCGGGGCGTTAGGAAGGACAGCAACCTTAATTCCCCAGATCAAGCCTATCTTTGTCCATCCCCAATACAAATAGGATTGATAGTGTCACAAAACGGTAAACAACAACATGATTATTATTATGAAGTGAAGATTAATTTTGTCCTTCCATTTTTTTTTCAGTTTCTTAATTTTTAAATTGGTGTTAAGCTGTAGAATCTGATTACCGAATTTATGAATTACAGACCCAGATCTATATAGGGATGACCCTTATCTGTTGTTTGATTACTTTAAAGGTCCGATTTCTTAAACAGTGTAAACCTAGGATACCATATTGTTAGTTAGCTAGAGACACTAATGGATTTCCTAAACGGATCTGACGCGGTTCTGTGTATGGCTATGATCCTGCACGGGATCGTAGCCATACACAGAACCGCGTCAGATGCGTTTATGAAATCCCTTTGTGTGTGTCTACCTAAGTAACAATATGGCATACTAGATTTACACTGTTTAAGAAAACGGGTCAAAGACTGACCCGTCATACCATATGACTCGAGCACAATTCTGTCTCGTTTATGGTAAAAAGTGGAAACGATACATATCCTTGTCGAAGATTTGGTAGAGGGCAATAGTAGTGGTGTGTGTGTTGTGGTATCCCAATCCCTGCAAGATCATTTGGTGCAATGAGTAGTGATTAAATATGGCAAGTCAGTGATGGAGCCAATAGCTTCACTTTTAAAACAAGCAAGAAAAAAGACATTTATGGTTGGCATATTCTTCGGTAAAATACTACTACTACTAATACCAATGATGATAATAATAATAATAATAATAATAATAATAATAATAATAATAATAATAATAATAATAATAATAATAATTATTATTATTATTATTATTATTATTATTATTATTATTATTATTATTATTATTATTATTATTATTATTATTATTATTATTATTATCATAAAATTTGTTATTATTATTATTATTATTATTCAGACATTATCTTAGAAGTAATCTAAGATGTACTATTATTTTGTTGTTTTCAACCATGAAGAAGGAAACTAAAAAAGATATCTTACACGAATTTATAGTAATTAAGATTTTTCAATATAGTTTTTAAGAGTAATTTAAATGACAAGTTGGGTCATTTTGTAGGATAAAATAAAAAAAATCCAAAGATGAGATGAGTGTCGTTGAGAACTTCAATGGCAAATTACCTTAGCACTTGATAAGGAAGTGCTGCCCGAACACGCATAAACTTCTCATAGCATTCGAAAGAACACTATTAGAGAATTTATCATCTTAATTTATATTGATATATAAAAAAATGTAAAACTCGTAAGAATATCCATCGAATATGTTTGAAAAGGTTTAAAAATCCTAAAAGAAAAAAAACTTTGAATGTTACCTCTGCATTTTATGTCTGTGTTAAAAGCCATAAATTTCTTAAGAAAACAACGAAAACCACAAAGTTCAGTTCTCACATGAATATATGAAAACAAGCAAATTCCCCACGATGAGTACTGTAATTTACAAAAATAAAAATGAAAGACTGTTTCCGTCTGATATTAAATCATTTATTTAATGCTCTCAAAATTACTTAATTTCTTTTGTATTTGAACTAATATATATATATATATATATATATATATATATATATATATATATATATATATATATATATATATATATATATATATATATATATATATATATATATATATATATATATATATATATAGAGAGAGAGAGAGAGAGAGAGAGAGAGAGAGAGAGAGAGAGAGAGAGAGAGAGAGATAATAATAATAATAATAATAATAATAATAATTATTATTATTATTATTATTATTATTATTATTATTATTATTATTATTATTATTATTATTATTATTATTATTTTACTGAAGGGAGATTAGAGGTTGATGTTTTATGGTTGAAATGAAGAAATACCCCTGAAAATACAAACAAACCAATTATAATATAAATTAACAAACTATTTTTGAGGGATTAAAGCTTCAGAAATATCTACGGATCATATTACCATTATGTGTGTGTGGTGTGTGTGTGCGCGCGCATTTGTGTGTGTGTACTTTTTTTATGAATGTTTCCAAACCACTGACACTGAATATGCTAACGCCTATCTTCTCCCAATCTCATTTTTTTTTTTTTTGCGTTATTCTTTGAGATCCATTTTATTAATGTTTAAGTTATATATTTCATAGGGCTGGTACAAGTGGAAGAATGGTCTTCCCCCTTTTATGTCTCCTTGCTAATCTTCCAAGTAGTTTTCCTTACTCTTCTTATATTCGTTTTGGTTTACTCACATCCTCCTTTTCCCGGTTTTCTCTTCTTATTCTACCCCCATTTTTTCTCTTTTCGCTTTTTCTATGTACTTTGTGTTCGTTTTCCTCCTGCGCCTTACATATGTTTACTTTTTATTTTTAGATTTTTATATCTCCTCCTTTTATAACTTCTGTCTCATGTACGTTCTATTCATCCTCCTACATCTTCCATCCTTTTCTTCCTTGTTCTCTTTCCCATTTACCTTCTTTTCTTCAGCGGCTTCATCCTTCAGCCTCGCTTCTTCTTCTTCCTGCTGTTTTTCCTCTTCCTTCCCCAAAGCGTAACCTGATCCTCAGGTGTAATAGACGGTTTAATATCAAATAATCGGGCGGACCATCTTAAGAAAGGTCCTTTCACGATACGAATCCCTACATTTGGCCCCCAAGATCAAATTTCGGATGTTTTTGTTGAACGATGTACGCGATTGTTGGCTTGTTCTGGGGTAGGAATGTGTACTGTATATGCACTCTTATATATGTATAGGTTTGTGGTCGTTGGTGTGTCACAGTGTATTCTGATGTATGCATGTATTCAGGTACAATACTTAATCACCCAATTTTGTAAAAAAAAAAAAAAAAAAATTTTGTGGTTCCTTATATCCTTGTCGTCTTTCTAAATCGTGTTTCCAGCAGCTGTTGACTAGTTTCTCATCGTAAAAAAAAATAGTATAATATAGCTAGAGATTCAGAATGGTTAGGTATTTTCTATAGCACAAAATTTCACTGCATAGCATATGCCTATATTTTATGTAACATGAACTGTGTTGGCTTGTTAGATTGGCATAGCTTGTAGAATTGACGAATCCAAAGAAATGTTTCTCAATTCTTTGGGTATATATAGTGCAGACATTTTCTCGAGCCCTATTATGGAGTCCAGAGTTATAGTAGAGCCCATCTATCTGGAGATAACCGTAATCCGCGGCTTGTTGGATAAAAGAGTGATCTGCCTTACCAGTTGACGAAAACTCTGGTTCCGCCTCGTTTCGTAAATGCCACTGATGGCCTGTTTTCGCTTATGACGCCATGCTTATTGTTTCTGGTCATGTTTATATGTTTGAGAATCGGTAGCTTAGTGAATTTTACTTCCCTGGCTCCCACTTAGGAAATTTCGAGCTTAATTCACGTGTGTGGTTCCTAGAGAGTCTTTGTTTACACCAAAGTCGCTTGGTGTTTGAAAGAAGGAGGTAGTAGGTTTAATGAATACCCTATTTGGTATATGAATATGAATAATAAATCAAATTGAAGCCATTTAGTATTTATTGCAAGTTTACATCAGTATAATTTACTAATTATACTATAAAAAGTAGTAGGTTGGCTCATGGCACCAGCCGCCTGTTGCGATACTACAGCTGAAGGTTTTTTGAACTTAAATAGGTCTGTCCTGGACAGTTCGATGTTAAGTCTTCCTTCAGTTACGGTTCTTTTTCTATGCCTACATCTACACTGAATATTCTTGGATAATCATTACACATCTTTTATTATCCCTTCACATCTGACAAGTCATTACACTCTCCATCTCTGTTTCTCTTTACTTTATGTATTCTTCGTGCCCAGGCCTGATGAGGGCTGTTTTATTTTATTATTTTTTTTGCCCGTCCTGGTGTCACAATCATAAAAAAAAAAATCAAGAACTGCGCTCGCAAATTTTAAGTACTTTACATTTTTATCCTTGCTATGCGACTCTTTCCCTTGGAGGTAAAGCAGTGCGAGAAACATTTTGGTTCTTGATTTTCTCTCCTATAGCTTCAACTAGTCATCAATGTAATAAATACTAAAGGAGTAAATAATCCTTGTTCGATATTGACAATTCTCTCGCAGTACTGTCGTATCTCAGTCTAGTCATTATTTTTGTGGTCAGTTTCAGATATTTTATGGTAATGGGCTGGGACCTGTCGGTAAAAAATATTAATATCAAATAGAGCCTACTGATTTCTTGTTCAATATCCCTCTGGCATATTGAACCTAACCTACCTAACCTATATCAACTATGTTCTTGTTAGACTTGTTAGCTGCTTTGTAAGACATTACTTCTCCCGTAAGTAGCTGAAGGACAGGCTCAGGTGCTACATCCTCACATTTCATTATCTCTAATTCACATGATACCTCCCTAGCATATACCTTAACATGGTTTTTATCTTTATATCTACATGGGCATTTGTTGTGTTGACCCTCAGTTGCCTATCATTGCCATAGAGCAATGACGGGTTCAAATTCTAGTTTATTCGGACTGAAGCGTTTGCCTGGGCTGCCCATACACCAAAGCCATTTGAATCCTCCTCCTCAAGTCAGAAGATACTTGTAGTAACGGGTGGTTACATGCTCTCACTGTGAAAACTGAAGATATGATTTCTCAGTGCTTGGATATCAGTATCACTGATGTATGCTGATGTTTCCTGTGCTTGAATATAATTCTACAGTGATAACGTGATATGGATTTTTATTTATTCAGTGGGTGCTATTTTTGAAGGATTAATTAGTCCCAGACCTACTACTCTTGGAGGTAAAGTCAGCAGCTCTATCTCAGCATCGACTTATACTACAGCTGATGAGTCTTGTGGACTTAAATTAGATTGTCCAGGACAGTTCGATGTTAAGTCTTCCTTCAGTTACGGTTCTCTTTCTATGCCTACATCAATACTGAATATTCTTGGATATTTGTTACAGATCTCTTATTATCCTTTCACATCTGACAAGCCACTGGACTCCCATCTCTGTTTCTTTTTACTTTATGTTTTCTTCGTGCCCAGGCTCGATGAGGGCAGATTTTTTTTTCGTCCTAGTGTCAATCATAAAAAATGTGTATCCTATCTGCAGAATTGGAACGTATTTATTTCCAATGTTGCTGTCAAGTGACTGTTGTTGAACTTCATTGTCAGATATTATTCTTGATATGCAGATCCATTTATGTTTCAATCCAAATATGAAGGGGGTTTATTTTGCAAGACATTCTGTTTTAGCTTTTCTTGGCAGTTTGTGAACCTCTTTAGTTCTCCCATATATATCTTGCTTGGAGATAATCCCCTTTGAATTTTGTGAGTCTTTGATTGCTCTCTGATAACGCTTTCTAAGCATTATATATTTCTTTATTTGTAAACTCTAAAGTAAAAGTAATTTCCAGAATATTAAGGGCATAGATAATGTTCACTTTGGCAAAGCCTGTGATCTTGACTGTTAGACTCCATATTTATTCGAAACGCATATCTGCTCTATGCTATATTTCCATCAATGTCAAGAAGACTCGGTGAAACGTTCACATATTTTCACAATTCTGCGAAGGGTCAAGTGTATTAAGGCTTCCCAACTTGGGCTGACATTGAGACCAAGAATGTAACAAAGACTTTGCCTGCATTGCACAGTGCAATGCTCTTTTAAGAGGTATAATGGCAAATATAAATGAAACCAACTCGGCACAAAATCCTCATGCCACAGTTATGTTAGTGTCTCTCCGTGAGTTTTAGAAAGTAAAATACCCAGCTTGTTCTTAAACTTTAAAATTTAACTTGGAAAACGCACTGAAAGAATAGCTGCTTGACTTATTATTGGCAAGAAAGAGAAAGGTGGTGTGATATCAGCGCAGAGAACGACCAAGTTCTCTTGAGATGAATAGATTCAGGATGCTGTGACACATATATGAATATGAAAACTAGAGATGCGTGGAAGTGCGCTCTACAGACAAGAGTGACAGATAACTGAAATACCCCAAACTGATGTCAGAGGACAGAGCACACTTACTGCTCATATGAAGAGAAGATTTTAGCATGCAAATCTGGAGTATAAAAATATTTTTCTCTTCAACGTGTCTTTTTTTCACCCTAGTCACCAACTGCCAGTGCTATTTATTATTATTATTATTATTATTATTATTATTATTATTATTATTATTATTATTATTATTATTATTATTATTATTATTAATTGTATTAGTATTAGTAATAGTAGTAGTTCTTTGGCTTCCCAATTTGTAGGCTCTTTGGATTATTTCTTTTTCTATACTTGGTGTCTTAGAAGTTTTAAATTATCTAAAAAAAGTAATATTTTTTCGTTAAAATTACCACTATTATATAAACTCAGCTTTCCTTCAGTATGGAGGGTGATTATCTATGTCCAAGACATGTTCGGGATAGTTTCTAGGGTGTATTACTCCCAGAGTTCAGTTTTACACTTCAAGTGTAAATGTTATTTACTACTTTCAGAATGCTATGTTTTTGTAAACTTAGCCATGATTTCACGTATCTATTCTCAGTATCTGACTGAATTTTCTGCCTGGATACAGTTTTATCCATTACATTATTTTGTTTCTTTCGTATCACTACTTAAAATACATTTTTTTTTTGCAAGAGCTGCCTCCTGCGCAACATTCCCTGTTCAATATTAGATGTGTGTGAGTAGTTTACTTTTTCATTTTCTCCATTTGTGTTACTTAATAGCTTAATCTTTTAATGTATATTGTTGCTTTTTTATCCCTCTTATTTTTCCCAAAAAAAGAGATAATCAATTCTCCTAGCGTTCTTTCTCTTATTCTGATATGCACTAGGTGGAGTCAGTATATGAAGGCTTTAGTTATTCTTTTTCCTGTTCTTGCCGTTGCACATGCAAGTCATAATTCATTTCAGGACATTTCTACATTTTTTTGGTAGCTTATGAAATGTGTATATATATTGTAGAATAGTATTTTTACTGATCATTTTTCTAGGTTTACATCATGTGTCGCCACTGCAGTTTTCTGTAGGTCTCTCCTGCCTTCTCTCAGACTCCATTCATTTGCATCTCATGTTAGCATTTTGTACTTAAATTGTACGTCTCTATTTGAATTTATACCTGGGGGATTTAATTTAACCTGGAGAAACACTGAATCAGACCGAAACACTAATCTGAAAGAGAAATCAAGAATGTTATTCGACATACAAGCCCAAACTATTCCTCATATGTGGGGAGAACTAGTTAACACTTATAGAATTATGGATATAAATTCACAGGGACATTGCCAAGAGTTTGTCTATATGACAATGACAATGTATATATAGTAAGTGAAGAGCTCCAGTAGAACAGCCTCATGGCATACCTGAAATCAAAGGAACATATCAGGGTGATGCGACATTCGCACAGGGATATCTACATATTGTCCCAATTATGTGCTGAATATCTGGCAGAGAGACTTGGAGCTTGTTTAGGGGTCCGACTTTTTTTATTGTAACTGATATTGAAGCTCGTCACTTGTAGTTTACATTGGCCACATCTTATAAGTCTAGAATCTTCATCTGTCAGTATGGGTACATATCTTTATTTTCAGAAGAAAAACTACTCCAGGTACCCTTCTTACCAGAGAACTGTCATTAAGCTGGGATGAAGAATGAATGAGAGATTATGGGAGCTGCACAACTTGTATATTTAATGTTCTGCATGAGATGACTTGAGGCACAAATTCAATCCGTAGATATACACATATTGAAGATTTCATAATATGCATTGCGTCTTAGGTAGTTAAGTAATTGTATGTAGAATTGCGTAGTTACAATGAGAGTTCACGGTCTGAGGTTGATATTTTAATGAAGATAGTTATATTGAGATCTTCAATCAATGTGCAGTGGCCCCATTCCCACTTGTTAGGGGGTGGCCGAGCCAAAGAACACGCATTCACCATGGCTGTCGGCCCTCACGGTAGAATATACATGCCCGCTTACCTTATGGGTGACCCAAACAGGGTAGTGGGGGAATGTGACAACCTTTTATCCCCAAATAACTAGGGGAGTGATTAAGATCTTACTATTATTAATACTAGGTCTGGCTGGTAATGGGCCCATACTGGGAAGAGGTTGGTGTGCACGTCTCCGTTTTAGTGTAGAATACAGACTAGTTCTATATGGCCAAGGGTCCTGGTATATCTTAGTTGCTTATGAGGTCAAGATTGAAACCTTAATCTTTATAAGTAAGCACAAACAGTTAGCATACAGCACTAAATGGTAAGGAAGCTCATCAGTGAAACAACACAGACAAAATAACGCTATATTACGGGTCGTAAGTGGACCCCTTCTCAAGCACAAGTGAATGTATAAAGTAGTTTTATACATTCACTTGTGCTTGATAAGGGGTGGAGTTAGGACCCGAAATATAGCGTTATTTTTTCTATGTGTTGTTTCACTGATGGGCTTCCTTACCCTTTATGTTAAAGAGTATATTGTTGTTTGGATCAGATTAAGTTTAGGGCTATATTCTCATTATCTATTTCCCGTTTTAAGCAGAATGTGACCTGCTTGGTTGCACAGTATTAAGAGTTTATGTCTCCTGTGTCCTTGGAGATTTGATTATCTGAAAGAATATCTGAAGTTTTGATAGGTACTCAGGATATTTTATCAGCTTCATTTTTGAAATCACCAACTTGCCAAAGCATGCACTGAATGGAAGCACAACCTACCTGATTTTAAGGGGAAAGTTTTACACCATAGCATGACCCAGAGCAGAGCATATATCCAAACATTTTGGTCTATTGATGTGATAATGCGTTTCTGATATCTCAGGAGGTCATCTGGTGTCATATTGCTTTTGGATCGATACTTGTATCATGATATCTATCTTGGTATGTAAGAGACCGAACTGCAAGATAGTCTTGCTCTCATTGCTAACAGTAAATATACTTTTGCACCATTGGATACTGAATGCGAATTATATATATGGAAGCTGTAAAACCATATGCTGTCGTTGTGCTTTACATGTAATGATCTTTTGCTTACTGAGTCATAGGACCACAATCAAGGTCACAGACAACTTCAGTTTGTCCAAAATTTCTAATTTATATATTTTGTGGTACAATTAAGCTGTTTCTTGTAATTTATAATCCCAGTCATTAATAATTATGCTCATGATGGTGAGTTAATGTATGTGAATATCTTTTGAAGTATGACTTTATCTAAACATGGTCATACTTTGTAACACATGTCCAAGTCATCAGAGATTATATGTTTTTTATTGAAAAACGCAATATCTCAGCGTGATCAACGTAAAAAAAGACTAAAAATAAGTAAGATTAATGAACAAAGAACTTGTGAAGCATCTGACATGAATGAGCACAGGGTATTGCGCTGAAAATTTCAGAGTTAATATTTCAAGAGCAAATAGAATTCCTTTTGTAGCAATAAACTTAGAAAAAAAATGACTAAAACGCCACGCTAATCCATTTTCTTTAAATGACTTAAGAGTAGAGACGACTTTGAGCGAAGAAGGTAGAGCAATCAATGCACTGAGAGAATGCTTTTATAGATTACATTTTCCGTAAGATCAAACTTGAGACCGTGCATATGCTGAGGTGGTCATTTTTAATTGTCCACTAAATAGGAATAGACCAGAATCCATTAACATATCTTGAAGTTTCACTGCAGTTAGAAACAAGACATTTCAGCTAGTGAAAGAGGATTTTTGGAGACCTGAAATAAAATATATTCAATGGGAGAGATTTGGTTCTTTTTATTATAAAATTCATAAAAGTAAATATTTTCATATCGGCGTAATCAGGCACTCTTTACTCTCTATAACACCAAACTTTGGTGTTATAATTAATATATATCGTTTGTTTCTATGGGATGCTTTATTTGGTCCTGTAGTAAATTTGTTTTTAATTGCTACTCACATGTTAACATTGAACACTGTGCATTGTATATGAAGTTCTTGCTAAGCAGGCTCTATAAGCAGATATTAAGAGGAAATATCATTGTAAGTTATCTCTACGGATTTTAATTGGATAAGGAGCACTTTTACTGGAGTGGATTCCCCTAATCTGTTCGAAGACATGTTTTAAAGATTCGAATAATGCAGTTAAGAATATTTTTTATTATGAGTGTGATTTTGAGACGGGCAAGAAAATATTGCCCTCGTCGGAACCAAGAAGATATAGAGCAAAGAAAAACAAAGATGGGGAGTGTTGTGACTTGTTAGATGTGAATGGCTAATAATAGATGTGGAATGAATACATCAGAATATTCGGAGCAGATATAGGCATAAGAAAAGACCCCTAACTGAAGGGAGACTTAACATCGAGCTCTCCGGGTATAACACATAGCTCACCGAAGTAATTCCTTCAAAGGAAGGCAAATTGGATAAAACACGAGGGAATTCTTTTTAAGGAAAGATGTGGTGGCCGTCCTTGAATCATGAAACTTATGAAGAGACTAGGAGTCATGATCTTGTATATCAATGTTCTTCAACCTTTTCTAAGTTCATGCACCAAGTCCCTCGCAAGAAGGTAACCGTCCTAGCCCTTGGTTGAAAAGGGAATCCGTGACGTAAAACCGAAACAACAACATGCACCCTTTCGGGAGCTGTTGAGAATGTACCCTAGCTCAAAAAATGACGTCTTAAATATTAGCTGTCTATTTTAAACATAGAAAATAGCTACTCGGCCCTAAATAATTGTGATATAGGTGCTAAATGTATAATAAAATAAAATAGTTGTGTATACATTTTTTATTTCTACATTTAAATGTACATATCATGTGCTTTTCCAAATGGTGTGGAAAAAAAAATGGAATATCACATTGTATACACGTTATGAAATATATTAATTAAAAAGGTTTTATATTCAGTGAGTGGGTTGCTGCTGCTGCATTGTTCCAACAATCTTTTCAAAACGAGGTTTTATTTAACTTTCCAGTGCCTCCCCCCCCCTCACTGCGTCTTTAACGGAGTTAGGCTACCCCCCAAAATAGGTGATTTTATATTTTGCATTGGTTTGGAGTTTAATATACTAATGTAATACATAAATATTTAATACTTTAATCTCATTTTAAATTAATTTCTTCCTAAAACACCTTTTTGTACTGTGCACTGTCATACACACTGGCCATGTCATGTACCCCTCCATGTGCCCCATTATTTCCAGGTATACTTTGAAAAAACTCATGCTCCCTGGGGTGCACCATGCACCCAGGTTGACTGTCACTGTTATATATGACTCTTTCCATGAAAATAGATAAGTAATGATACAATAGGTCATCTCATGTATATACGTATGTTAAAAATGACGCTTTTAAGTTTTTTTTTTAATAGTAGCATGGCTTGCACAGACAGGAAATATAAAACACGTAGAGCTCATTCCAGCCTTACTCAACCTCTTCTCTCACTTTATGCTATGAAGAATACTGCAATGACGCAGGTCTTAGCCATCATGTAAGGCATTTATACTATCTTGATACTTTTTATTTCTTTGTTCATGAAATGTTTGATTTACTTAGCTAGCAGTTTGAGGCATATTTGTAGAGAAAACTTTAACTTATTTTTGAACAGTTATGAATATTTGTATTTTGCACATTTGTGTTTTCTTTGTAATTTCTCATCGGGGCAACAACGTCTCTTTGTTTTTATTATTATTTAGGTTTTAAGTATTTTTAAATTGAAACTATAAGTTTTGTGAGAGATAATATACCTTATTGTGGCGTTGCGTGCTTTTTATATGCTCATCTTGAGTAATTTGTATATAATTCTTGACAGTCATTGTTAGTTTCTTTATAACTCCCGTACCTAGGGAGGGGGGCTATAAAACTTCCTCCGTGTTCCCCTGCGTGTCGTAAGAGTCCACTAAAATGGCCGGAGCGAGGGGACTAGGAACCCCCTCCTCTGTATTTTTTCTTCCCAAAGAATCAGAGTATTTTGCCTCGACTCATCCACTACCCATATAAGGGGAATATATATATATATATATATATATATATATATATATATATATATATATATATATATATATATATATATATATATTCCCAAGAAGATTCACATATACTTACAACAAATATAGCGTCCCGCGTGTGGTAACCTTGATCAACTCAGCTGAGTCCCTAAGTAAAGCATTAGATGTCATGGGTCATTTAGGGAACAATATGTTTTTACTTTGCCAAGAAATACACATGGAAATGTAGGCACAGAAAGGTGTGTGTGTATATATATATATATATATATATATATATATATATATATATATATATATAATATATATATATATATATATATATATATATATATATATATATATATATATATATATATATATATATATATATATATATATATATTCGTAGAGGATTTATACATATACACTGTGTTTCTACCATTAATTTAGAGTTGATTTATAATTGTGTGTATTTATTGGCCTATCTATCTATCTCTATCTGTCTATCTATCTATCTATCTATCTATATATATATATATATATATATATATATATATATATATATATATATATATATATATATATATATATATATATATATGTATATATAGTAAGGGGGAATATGGTTCTTGTTTGTATGTATTTTGTAGCAATTGTATTTTTCTAACTACAGTTTAACGATTAATTTACGTACTTTTTGGTGCGCAGTGAACGCTCTTTGGCTATATATGAAATTGAATAAAAATACTGCATTTTTGTGCACTTATACGTAAACCCAGAGCTTTATATAAATATTCGTAGTTCCACACGTTCACACGCAAACGCGCGTGTGCACCTGCGCATATATACTGACAGAATGGCCTGAGGCCTTGGACGTCAGAGACGGAGCTGTCAATCATCCGGTCACGCTCCAGTGACGCCTAATTCTCTCTCTCTCTCTCTCTCTCTCCTCTCTCTCTCTCTCTCTCCTCCTCTCTCTCTCTCTCTCTCCTCTCTCTCTCTCTCACATGAACCATATCTTCTTGCTTTTGTTTATTATTATTATTATTATTATTATTATTATTATTATTATTATTATTATTATTATTATTATTATTATTATTATTATCATAGGAATACTGAGTATCCTCTGCAAGCAAATTTAGTACTATACCACAACTTGTATTTAAAATATTAAGGAACCATCTCCTCCTAGCTCGAATAGGTTTCCAACATAGCTTTCATTTTAAGTTCTTTGATTTTGAAGCATTTAGATAACTTCTGAAACTACTAAGAAGTATTTATACTCAACCTTATTTCCAAGTTCCACTTTGAAAAACTACATCGCAAAGGCCCGCTTTCTTAAAAAGTGTAAACCTAGGATACCATATTGTTGGTTAGCTTGACACACATAAACGCATCTGACGCGATTCTGTGTATGGCTAGGATCCCGTACGGGGTCATCCCGTACATTTGTGTGTGTTAAGCTAACCAACAATATGGTATCCTAGGTTTACACTGTTTAAGAAATCGGGCCTGTGCATCACAACGATGCTCTAAAGAGATCCTTTGGATCTTGAATTTCTGCTATCTCTCAAGCAACACGTGAATGGAAAATTGTCTTTGGCCTCCATATTTTACCTCAGTCATAAACAGAACCACGTCAGATGCTTTTATGAAATCCATTTGTCTGTGTCAAGCTAACTAACAATATGGTATCCTAGGTTTACACTGTTTAAAAAAATCGGGCCTATGTACCCCAACTATGCTCTAAACAGACCCTTTGGATCTTCAATTTCTGACATCTCTCAAACAATACTTGTATGGAATCTTCCGCTTTGTGCTTCCATACTTTACCACAGTCACATTCACGCTAAAGAGGTGAATGATCGTTGTTCAAGATGGGTAATTTACTCAGTGTACTGCTGAATCTTTTGCTTCTCGTTCTCATTGTGAACACTTTCAAGTGCTTAAGGGTCATGACTTTAGGCCTGTGGGTCAAAATACCTGATGTCAACTAAGGCATTCCAACCTCTTGCCCAGAATCCTGTCTGGCACTTACGTTAACTAGTCCTTTGTTAGTCTTGTTATTAGCCGTCTTGTCAAACATTACCTTTCCAGTGAGTGGTTGAAGGACGTGCTCAACTGCAACATCTTTGCAAACCTCTCCTAATGCGTCTACTACTGTAACTACTGCAATTAATAATAATAATAATAATAATAATAATAATAATAATAATAATAATAATAATAATAATAATAATAAGAATAATAATAATAACGCCCTCGTATGACTTATCTTTGAAAGTGATTTCTCTCACCATTATTGGTTCCTTTTTTCCAAAATAACTGGTCAAAGAGGTGAGGTGAGAATAGGCTAATAGTTATTGACTTATATTTATTCCTGATTTTGTCCAACTTCTAGATTAATTGTTTTGTGAAGAAGAGGAGTTATATTGGTGTAATTTAACGTTAGTACCCTCCGTTGTGTGTTTCTAAATCCAGTTGGAAGTCTTCTCCTAAGATTTCATGAGTTTAGTCCAGTGATTCCCATGTGCTACTTTGACACAAGTCCATGAAAGACAGATGAATCAATTGATAGTCTTCTGGAGAAACTTGGAAATGGCAGTCTCTCTCTCTCTCTCTCTCTCTCTCTCTCTCTCTCTCTCTCTCTCTCTCTCTCTCTCTCTCTCTCTCTCATTAACCATATCATCTTCTTCTTGCTTTTGTTTAATATTATTATTATTATTATTATTATTATTATTATTATTATTATTATTATTATTATTATTATTATTATTATTATTATTATTATTATTATTATTATTATTATTATAGGAATACTGAGTATCCTCTGGAAACAAATTTTGTACTTTACCGCGACTTTGTACACTAGTACAGTGGTAACGCGCTGGCTTCGCATTCACGAGGTCGAAAGATCGGTCCCCGTCCAAGACCGAGAGTTTAAGCTGTTTACTGGCAGGAACTGCTGTGGGTGGACATCACAGTGGGGGGTTGGGGCTTGTCCTGGCTGACGAATACCCATTGTAAAATGGAAATAAAGTTTATTATTATTATTATTATTATCCTAGCTCAAATAGGTTTCCGACATAGCTTTCATTTTAAGTTCTCTGCTCTTAAAGCATTAGATAACTTCTGAAACTTCTCAGAAGTCTCTCTACACTACCTTCTTTAGCAGTTCCACTCTGAAAAAACTACATCGTCAAAGTCTCTGCACTCTACATCGTCTACCCATTCTGCTCCTTGGTCCTCAGCAAAAATAAGAGCAAGGCTTGATAAGGAGATTCAGGCCCCATATCTTAAACAGTGTAAACCTAGGATACCATATGTTAGTTAACTAGTCACACACAAATGGATATCATAAACGCATCTGACGCGATTCTGTGTATGGAAATGGCAGTCTCTCTCTCTCTCTCTCTCTCTCTCTCTCTCTCTCTCTCTCTCTCTCTCTCTCTCTCTCTCTCTCTATATATATATATATATATAGCGATACACTATAAACACATATATGCCATATGATATCTGTATTTCCCACTTGCTTGTAAATTGGTTTTACTGACTAGAACTGAAGGATATGGCTAGGGTATAGAGAGCGGACATAGGAACTAGGATGTGGCAGGCTGCCTCCTGTACCACAGCGTTTCTTAGAGGCATAACTGATATTCAAATTCTGTGAAGAAATTAGTAGCATAGTATATATAACAAGAATATCAGAAGATTCAGACTAGTATGGACCCGAGAACTGGATAGTTAGAGTCCTTTGTTTCTTGTATGTGTCCTTGCAGGTTCTCGATATAGAATTTTGTTCTGGCTTACTTTTAAACAGAACTAGAAAATCTTTATACATTCTGATTACACACTCGCATACACAGGCGAACAAATAAGCACATGAAGCCTTAAATAAATAAGTATAATACCTGTACAATGAAGTACATAATCTGCAAAAGTTGGTTGCGAATTAAGACATAATGTGCACATATTTGTTAGGAATAGTGAGGCGTTCTACGTGTCATTTATTTTA
>JAXCGZ010002507.1:37500-52003 GCA_037179515.1 Halocaridina rubra
CATAACCTTACTCTTTCCCACATTCACTCGCAACTTCCTTCTCTCACACACCATTCCAAATTCTGACACTAACTAACACAGCTTCTCCTCTGAATCTGCCACCACCGCAGTATCATCTGCAATCAGCAACTGATTCAGCTCCCACTCGTTATCATCCCCATCTACCATTCTCAAACCTTGACCACGCACTCGCTCATTCACCTCTCTTACGACTCCATCAATAAACAAATTGAACAGCCATGGTGACATCACACATCCCTGTCTCAGTCCCACACTCAATGGAAACCACTCACTCACTTCATTCCGTACCCTAACACAAGCTCTACTGCCCTCATACAAACTCTTCACTGCATGCAACAATTTACCATTAATTCCATATAATCTCAAAACATTCCACATTGCCTCTCTATCAACTCTATCATATGCTTTCTCAAGATCTTAAAATGCAAAATACATATCCTTATCCTTTGCTAAATATTTCTCACATATCTGCCTAACCATAAAAATCTGGTCTGTACAACCTCTACCCCTCCTAAAACCACTCTGCACTTCTGTGATCACATTTTCTGTCTTATCCCTAATCCTATTAACCAGTATCCAACCATACACTTTTCCTACCACACTCAACAAACTTATACCCCTAAAATTACTGCATTCATACACTCCTCCTTTACCTTTGTATGGGGGCACTATACAAGCAATCACTCTTTCCACTGGCACCTTTGACAACATAAAGCATATATTAAACACTTTCACTAACCATTCCAATGCAGTCACACCCCCTTCTTTGAACGTCTCCGCTCTCACACCTTCCATTCCAGGTGCTTTACCTGCTTTCGCTTCATGCAATGCCCTTTTCACCTCCTCTCTTGTAATCTCTCTCTCATTTTCATCTCCCATTACTAGCACTTGAACACCGCCCACTGCCACTATAGCTGCCTCTCTATCTTCCTCAACATTCAGCAAGCACACAAAATATTCTGCCCATCTTTTCCTTGCATCGTTCCCTCTTAACATCTGTCCATTCACATTTTTCACTGTCTCTTCCATCCATGATCCACCCTTCCTTACTCTCTTCACTTCTTTCCAAAACTTCTTTTTATTCTTCTCATATTACCAACTAAAATCCTGTCCCCACCTAACATTTGCCAACGTCTTCTCTTCCTCTACCTCCTGCTTGGTTTCCGAATTTTTCTCCCTATATCTTTCATACTTCTCCCTAGTATTGCGCTGCAGCCATTCCTTAAAAGCCCTCTTTTTCTCTTCCACCTTCATTTTCACCCCCTTCATTCCACCACTCGCTGCCCCTCCTAATGCCACCTCCAATAAACCTCTTTCCACACACATCACTTGCATGTCCCACAAAACATTCTTTCATCAACCCCCATTCCTCCTCTAACTCCCCAACTTCTCTTTCTTTCACCCTGTCATATGCCACTTTCAACCTGTCCAGATATTCCTGTCTCTTCTCTGGCTTTTTTTAACTCTTCCACCTTCACTATTTCCCTTCTACATCCCCCCACTCTATTTCCCCACTCTTTTGCTACTACCACTTTTGCTTCAACCAAAAAATGATCAGACATCCCAGCAGCTGCACCACTAAATGCATGCACATCTTTCACTCTACCATTCATGCTCTTTGCTACCAACACATAATCCATATTTCATATAAAACCATTCACGCTATGGTGAAGTTTCTTATTCTTCTTGCCCAGGGCCCGATGAGGGCTGTTTTATTTTATTATTTTTTGGGCCCGTCCTGGTGTCACAATCATTAAGAAAAATTTATTATTATTATTATTATTATTATTATTATTATTATTATTATTATTATTATTATTATTATTATTATTATTATTATTATTATTATTTTTATTATTATTATTATTATTATTATTATTATTGATAACTAGAATTCTTATAGAATTATCGCTTAAGACTTCGAATGTGTTTTATTATGTAATAGCCTTAAATAGCTTTGAACAATTTTACAACCTTTATTTTGGTATCTTAATCTGTTATATGCCGAGATCAAACACACAACAACATATTTTTCGGAAGGGAAATCACAAAAGACTGTTTGTAAGGCCAATGCTGAAAAGTACCATGAGATTCATAAGTTTAATCTCAGAAAAAATACTCTCAGTGCTTCTCTCTCTCTCTCTCTCTCCTCTCTCTCTCTCTCTCTCTCTCTCTCTCTCTCTCTCTCTCTCTCTCTCTCTCTCTCTCTCTCTCTCTCTCTCTCTCTCTCTCTCTCTCTCTCTCTCTCTCTCTCTCTCTCTCACACACACACACACACACACACACATATCTCTCTTCACTTGGAATCCTTCAACTTTTTGTCAGTGAGGTAACATGGCTTCAGAGAAGGTAGATCAACAGTAACAAACTTATTAGAATTTTATGATGAGGTAAGCCAAATTTTACAGGAAAGAGAGGGCTGGGCAGATTGCATATTCCTAGACTTCCAGAAAGCGTTTGACACTGTTCCACATGGGAGACTTATTAGGAAGCTGCAATCAATGGCTAGAATAGGTGGAAATGTTTTGGAATGGATAAAAACTTACTTAGAAGGAAGGGAACAGAGGGTTAGAGTAAGACACTCAGTGTCTGAATGGAGAAGAGTTAGTAGTGGAGTTCCACAGGGTTCAGTTTTAGGGCCACTTTTGTTCCTTGTATATGTAAATGACCTACCAGAGTCTGTAAATTCATTCATGCATATGTTTGCAGATGATGCAAAGATTGTGAAGAAAGTAAAAAACGAGAACAATGGTAGAGAACTTCAGGAGGATCTAAATAATCTGCATGAGTGGTCAGAAAAGTGGCTAATGAAATTCAATGCTTCAAAATGTAAGGTAATGAGAATGGGTACAAGTGCAAGAAGGCCCAAGCTTGACTACTCGGTGGCTGGAATACAACTTCAAGAGACAGAAAATGAGAGAGATCTAGGAGTAAACATACTGGCAGATTTGTCTCCAGAAATACATATAAATGGCATAGTAAGGGCAGCATATGCATTCTTATCAAATGTAAGGGTAGCCTTCAGGCACATGGACAAGGAAATGTTCAGAAATATTTATGTAACCTATGTGAGGCCAAAACTCGAATATGCAGCCCCCTTTTGGAATCCGCACTTGAAAAAGCACATAGCTAAGCTTGAAAAAGCTCAAAGACATGCCACGAAACTGGTGCCAGAAATACGCAATCTCAGTTATGATGAGAGGCTGAGGGAATTAGACTTACCATCACTCGAAGCTAGAGGAGTGAGGGGGGATATGGTGACAGTCTTTAAATTCCTTCATGGTTATGATAGAGTGGATAGGGATCGATATTTTGATATGGCTGGCTCTAGAACTAGAGGTCATAGTTTGAAGCTTCGTAAGAAAACTTCTTTGCAGGATGTAAGGAAATACTTTTTCAGTGTAAGAGTAGTTGATAATTGGAATTGGCTAAGCGAGGAGGTAGTTAATGCTATCTGAATCCATAGTTTTAAGGACAGGTATGATAAGTATGACTAAGTATAAAATGGAAGCGATCAGGAGACGGGAAGATACGAGCTTTGGGCTCTTTCCCGTAAACACAATTAGGTAATCACAATTAGGTAATCACACACACAAGCTTGACTACTCGGTGGCTGGAGTACAACTTCAAGAGACAGAAAATGAGAGAGATCTAGGAGTAAACATACTGGCAGATTTGTCTCCAGAAATACATATAAATGGCATAGTAAGGGCAGCATATGCATTCTGATCAAATGTAAGGGTAGCCTTCAGGCACATGGACAAGGAAATGTTCAGAAATATTTATGTAACCTATGTGAGGCCAAAACTCGAATATGCAGCCCCCTTTTGGAATCCGCACTTGAAAAAGCACATAGCTAAGCTTGAAAAAGTTCAAAGACATGTCACGAAACTGGTGCCAGAAATACGCAATCTCAGTTATGATGAGAGGCTGAGGAAATTAGACTTACCATCACTCGAAGCTAGAAGAGTGAGGGGGGAGATGGTGACAGTCATTAAATTCCTTCATGGTTGTGATAGAGTGGATAAGGATCGATATTTTGATATGGCTGGCTCTAGAACTAGAGGTCATAGTTTGCAGCTTCGTAAGAAAACTTCTTTGCAGGATGTAAGGAAATACTTTTTCAGTGTAAGAGTAGTTGATAATTGGAATTGGCTAAGCGAGGAGGTAGTTAATGCTATCTGAATCCATAGTTTTAAGGACAGGTATGATAAGTATGACTAAGTATAAAATGGAAGCGATCAGGAGACGGGAAGATACGAGCTTTGGGCTCTTTCCCGTAAACACAATTAGGTAATCACAAGTAGGTAATCACACACACAAGCTTGACTACTCGGTGGCTGGAGTACAACTTCAAGAGACAGAAAATGAGAGAGATCTAGGAGTAAACATACTGGCAGATTTGTCTCCAGAAATACATATAAATGGCATAGTAAGGGCAGCATATGCATTCTGATCAAATGTAAGGGTAGCCTTCAGGCACATGGACAAGGAAATGTTCAGAAATATTTATGTAACCTATGTGAGGCCAAAACTCGAATATGCAGCCCCCTTTTGGAATCCGCACTTGAAAAAGCACATAGCTAAGCTTGAAAAAGTTCAAAGACATGTCACGAAACTGGTGCCAGAAATACGCAATCTCAGTTATGATGAGAGGCTGAGGGAATTAGACTTACCATCACTTGAAGCTAGAAAAGTGAGGGGGGATATGGTGACAGTCTTTAAATTCCTTCATGGTTATGATAGAGTGGATAGGGATCGATATTTTGATATGGCTGGCTCTTGAACTAGAGGTCATAGTTTGAAGCTTCGTAAGAAAACTTCTTTGCAGGATGTAAGGAAATACTTTTTCAGTGTAAGAGTAGTTGATAATTGGAATTGGCTAAGCGAGGAGGTAGTTAATGCTATCTGAATCCATAGTTTTAAGAACAGGTATGATAAGTATGACTAAGTATAAAATGGAAGCGATCAGGAGACGGGAAGATACGAGCTTTGGGCTCTTTCCCGTAAACACAATTAGGTAATCACAATTAGGTAATCACACACCTGGACAAGGAAATGTTCAGAAATATTTATGTAACCTATGTGAGGCCAAAACTCGAATATGTAGCCCCCTTTTGGAATCCGCACTTGAAAAAGCACATAGCTAATCTTCAAAAAGTTCAGAGACATGCCACGAAACTGGTGCCAGAAATACGCAATCTCAGTTATGATGAGAGGCTGAGGGAATTAGACTTACCATCACTCGAAGCTAGAAGATTGAGGGGGTATATGGTGACAGTCTTTAAATTCCTTCATGGTTATGATAGAGTGGATAGGGATCGATATTTTGATATGGCTGGCTCTAGAACTAGAGGTCATAGTTTGAAGCTTCGTAAGAAAACTTCTTTGCAGGATGTAAGGAAATACTTTTTCAGTGTAAGAGTAGTTAATAATTGGAATTCGCTAAGCGAGGAGGTAGTTAATGCTATCTCAATCCATAGGATTAAGGACATGTATGATAAGTAACACTAAGTACAAAATGGAACCGATCAGGAGACGGGAAGATACGAGCTTTGGGCTCTTTCCCGTAAACACAATTAGGTAATCACAATTAGGTAATCACACACATGGACAAGGAAATGTTCAGAAATATTTATGTAACCTATGTGAGGCCTTTTGGAATCCGCACTTGAAAAAGCACATAGCTAAGCTTCAAAAAGTTCAGAGACATGCCACGAAACTGGTGCCAGAAATGCGTAATCTCAGTTATGATGAGAGGCTGAGGGAATTAGACTTACCATCACTCGAAGCTAGAAGATTGAGGGGGGATATGGTGACAGTCATTAAATTCCTTCATGGTTGTGATAGAGTGGATAAGGATCGATATTTTGATATGGCTGGCTCTAGAACTAGAGGTCATAGTTTGCAGCTTCGTAAGAAAACTTCTTTGCAGGATGTAAGGAAATACTTTTTCAGTGTAAGAGTAGTTGATAATTGGAATTGGCTAAGCGAGGAGGTAGTTAATGCTATCTGAATCCATAGTTTTAAGGACAGGTATGATAAGTATGACTAAGTATAAAATGGAAGCGATCAGGAGACGGGAAGATACGAGCTTTGGGCTCTTTCCCGTAAACACAATTAGGTAATCACAAGTAGGTAATCACACACACAAGCTTGACTACTCGGTGGCTGGAGTACAACTTCAAGAGACAGAAAATGAGAGAGATCTAGGAGTAAACATACTGGCAGATTTGTCTCCAGAAATACATATAAATGGCATAGTAAGGGCAGCATATGCATTCTGATCAAATGTAAGGGTAGCCTTCAGGCACATGGACAAGGAAATGTTCAGAAATATTTATGTAACCTATGTGAGGCCAAAACTCGAATATGCAGCCCCCTTTTGGAATCCGCACTTGAAAAAGCACATAGCTAAGCTTGAAAAAGTTCAAAGACATGTCACGAAACTGGTGCCAGAAATACGCAATCTCAGTTATGATGAGAGGCTGAGGGAATTAGACTTACCATCACTTGAAGCTAGAAAAGTGAGGGGGGATATGGTGACAGTCTTTAAATTCCTTCATGGTTATGATAGAGTGGATAGGGATCGATATTTTGATATGGCTGGCTCTAGAACTAGAGGTCATAGTTTGAAGCTTCGTAAGAAAACTTCTTTGCAGGATGTAAGGAAATACTTTTTCAGTGTAAGAGTAGTTAATAATTGGAATTCGCTAAGCGAGGAGGTAGTTAATGCTATCTCAATCCATAGGATTAAGGACATGTATGATAAGTAACACTAAGTACAAAATGGAACCGATCAGGAGACGGGAAGATACGAGCTTTGGGCTCTTTCCCGTAAACACAATTAGGTAATCACAATTAGGTAATCACACACATGGACAAGGAAATGTTCAGAAATATTTATGTAACCTATGTGAGGCCAAAATTCAAATATGTAGCCCCCTTTTGGAATCCGCACTTGAAAAAGCACATAGCTAAGCTTCAAAAAGTTCAGAGACATGCCACGAAACTGGTGCCAGAAATGCGTAATCTCAGTTATGATGAGAGGCTGAGGGAATTAGACTTACCATCACTCGAAGCTAGAAGATTGAGGGGGGATATGGTGACAGTCTTTAAATTCCTTCATGGTTACGATAGAGTGGATAGGGATCGATATTTTGATATGGCTGGCTCTAGAACTAGAGGTCATAGTTTGAAGCTTCGTAAGAAAACTTCTTTGCAGGATGTAAGGAAATACTTTTTCAGTGTAAGAGTAGTTGATAATTGGAATTGGCTAAGCGAGGAGGTAGTTAATGCTATCTGAATCCATAGTTTTAAGGACAGGTATGATAAGTATGACTAAGTATAAAATGGAAGCGATCAGGAGACGGGAAGATACGAGCTTTGGGCTCTTTCCCGTAAACACAATTAGGTAATCACAAGTAGGTAATCACACACACAAGCTTGACTACTCGGTGGCTGGAGTACAACTTCAAGAGACAGAAAATGAGAGAGATCTAGGAGTAAACATACTGGCAGATTTGTCTCCAGAAATACATATAAATGGCATAGTAAGGGCAGCATATGCATTCTGATCAAATGTAAGGGTAGCCTTCAGGCACATGGACAAGGAAATGTTCAGAAATATTTATGTAACCTATGTGAGGCCAAAACTCGAATATGCAGCCCCCTTTTGGAATCCGCACTTGAAAAAGCACATAGCTAAGCTTGAAAAAGTTCAAAGACATGTCACGAAACTGGTGCCAGAAATACGCAATCTCAGTTATGATGAGAGGCTGAGGGAATTAGACTTACCATCACTTGAAGCTAGAAAAGTGAGGGGGGATATGGTGACAGTCTTTAAATTCCTTCATGGTTATGATAGAGTGGATAGGGATCGATATTTTGATATGGCTGGCTCTAGAACTAGAGGTCATAGTTTGAAGCTTCGTAAGAAAACTTCTTTGCAGGATGTAAGGAAATACTTTTTCAGTGTAAGAGTAGTTGATAATTGGAATTGGCTAAGCGAGGAGGTAGTTAATGCTATCTGAATCCATAGTTTTAAGAACAGGTATGATAAGTATGACTAAGTATAAAATGGAAGCGATCAGGAGACGGGAAGATACGAGCTTTGGGCTCTTTCCCGTAAACACAATTAGGTAATCACAATTAGGTAATCACACACCTGGACAAGGAAATGTTCAGAAATATTTATGTAACCTATGTGAGGCCAAAACTCGAATATGTAGCCCCCTTTTGGAATCCGCACTTGAAAAAGCACATAGCTAATCTTCAAAAAGTTCAGAGACATGCCACGAAACTGGTGCCAGAAATACGCAATCTCAGTTATGATGAGAGGCTGAGGGAATTAGACTTACCATCACTCGAAGCTAGAAGATTGAGGGGGTATATGGTGACAGTCTTTAAATTCCTTCATGGTTATGATAGAGTGGATAGGGATCGATATTTTGATATGGCTGGCTCTAGAACTAGAGGTCATAGTTTGAAGCTTCGTAAGAAAACTTCTTTGCAGGATGTAAGGAAATACTTTTTCAGTGTAAGAGTAGTTAATAATTGGAATTCGCTAAGCGAGGAGGTAGTTAATGCTATCTCAATCCATAGGATTAAGGACATGTATGATAAGTAACACTAAGTACAAAATGGAACCGATCAGGAGACGGGAAGATACGAGCTTTGGGCTCTTTCCCGTAAACACAATTAGGTAATCACAATTAGGTAATCACACACATGGACAAGGAAATGTTCAGAAATATTTATGTAACCTATGTGAGGCCTTTTGGAATCCGCACTTGAAAAAGCACATAGCTAAGCTTCAAAAAGTTCAGAGACATGCCACGAAACTGGTGCCAGAAATGCGTAATCTCAGTTATGATGAGAGGCTGAGGGAATTAGACTTACCATCACTCGAAGCTAGAAGATTGAGGGGGGATATGGTGACAGTCTTTAAATTCCTTCATGGTTACGATAGAGTGGATAGGGATCGATATTTTGATATGGCTGGCTCTAGAACTAGAGGTCAAAGTTTGAAGCTTCTTAAGAAAACTTCTTTGCAGGATGTAAGGAAATACTTTTTCAGTGTAAGAGTAGTTGATAATTGGAATTGGCTAAGCGAGGAGGTAGTTAATGCTATCTGAATCCATAGTTTTAAGGACAGGTATGATAAGTATGACTAAGTATAAAATGGAAGCGATCAGGAGACGGGAAGATACGAGCTTTGGGCTCTTTCCCGTAAACACAATTAGGTAATCACAAGTAGGTAATCACACACACAAGCTTGACTACTCGGTGGCTGGAGTACAACTTCAAGAGACAGAAAATGAGAGAGATCTAGGAGTAAACATACTGGCAGATTTGTCTCCAGAAATACATATAAATGGCATAGTAAGGGCAGCATATGCATTCTGATCAAATGTAAGGGTAGCCTTCAGGCACATGGACAAGGAAATGTTCAGAAATATTTATGTAACCTATGTGAGGCCAAAACTCGAATATGCAGCCCCCTTTTGGAATCCGCACCTGAAAAAGCACATAGCTAAGCTTGAAAAAGTTCAAAGACATGTCACGAAACTGGTGCCAGAAATACGCAATCTCAGTTATGATGAGAGGCTGAGGGAATTAGACTTACCATCACTTGAAGCTAGAAAAGTGAGGGGGGATATGGTGACAGTCTTTAAATTCCTTCATGGTTATGATAGAGTGGATAGGGATCGATATTTTGATATGGCTGGCTCTAGAACTAGAGGTCATAGTTTGAAGCTTCGTAAGAAAACTTCTTTGCAGGATGTAAGGAAATACTTTTTCAGTGTAAGAGTAGTTGATAATTGGAATTGGCTAAGCGAGGAGGTAGTTAATGCTATCTGAATCCATAGTTTTAAGAACAGGTATGATAAGTATGACTAAGTGTAAAATGGAAGCGATCAGGAGACGGGAAGATACGAGCTTTGGGCTCTTTCCCGTAAACACAATTAGGTAATCACAATTAGGTAATCACACACATGGACAAGGAAATGTTCAGAAATATTTATGTAACCTATGTGAGGCCAAAACTCGAATATGTAGCCCCCTTTTGGAATCCGCACTTGAAAAAGCACATAGCTAAGCTTCAAAAAGTTCAGAGACATGCCACGAAACTGGTGCCAGAAATACGCAATCTCAGTTATGATGAGAGGCTGAGGGAATTAGACTTACCATCACTCGAAGCTAGAAGATTGAGGGGGTATATGGTGACAGTCTTTAAATTCCTTCATGGTTATGATAGAGTGGATAGGGATCGATATTTTGATATGGCTGGCTCTAGAACTAGAGGTCATAGTTTGAAGCTTCGTAAGAAAACTTCTTTGCAGGATGTAAGGAAATACTTTTTCAGTGTAAGAGTAGTTAATAATTGGAATTCGCTAAGCGAGGAGGTAGTTAATGCTATCTCAATCCATAGGATTAAGGACATGTATGATAAGTAACACTAAGTACAAAATGGAACCGATCAGGAGACGGGAAGATACGAGCTTTGGGCTCTTTCCCGTAAACACAATTAGGTAATCACAATTAGGTAATCACACACATGGACAAGGAAATGTTCAGAAATATTTATGTAACCTATGTGAGGCCTTTTGGAATCCGCACTTGAAAAAGCACATAGCTAAGCTTCAAAAAGTTCAGAGACATGCCACGAAACTGGTGCCAGAAATGCGTAATCTCAGTTATGATGAGAGGCTGAGGGAATTAGACTTACCATCACTCGAAGCTAGAAGATTGAGGGGGGATATGGTGACAGTCTTTAAATTCCTTCATGGTTACGATAGAGTGGATAGGGATCGATATTTTGATATGGCTGGCTCTAGAACTAGAGGTCAAAGTTTGAAGCTTCTTAAGAAAACTTCTTTGCAGGATGTAAGGAAATACTTTTTCAGTGTAAGAGTAGTTGATAATTGGAATTGGCTAAGCGAGGAGGTAGTTAATGCTATCTGAATCCATAGTTTTAAGGACAGGTATGATAAGTATGACTAAGTATAAAATGGAAGCGATCAGGAGACGGGAAGATACGAGCTTTGGGCTCTTTCCCGTAAACACAATTAGGTAATCACAAGTAGGTAATCACACACACAAGCTTGACTACTCGGTGGCTGGAGTACAACTTCAAGAGACAGAAAATGAGAGAGATCTAGGAGTAAACATACTGGCAGATTTGTCTCCAGAAATACATATAAATGGCATAGTAAGGGCAGCATATGCATTCTGATCAAATGTAAGGGTAGCCTTCAGGCACATGGACAAGGAAATGTTCAGAAATATTTATGTAACCTATGTGAGGCCAAAACTCGAATATGCAGCCCCCTTTTGGAATCCGCACTTGAAAAAGCACATAGCTAAGCTTGAAAAAGTTCAAAGACATGTCACGAAACTGGTGCCAGAAATACGCAATCTCAGTTATGATGAGAGGCTGAGGGAATTACACTTACCATCACTTGAAGCTAGAAAAGTGAGGGGGGATATGGTGACAGTCTTTAAATTCCTTCATGGTTATGATAGAGTGGATAGGGATCGATATTTTGATATGGCTGGCTCTAGAACTAGAGGTCATAGTTTGAAGCTTCGTAAGAAAACTTCTTTGCAGGATGTAAGGAAATACTTTTTCAGTGTAAGAGTAGTTGATAATTGGAATTGGCTAAGCGAGGAGGTAGTTAATGCTATCTGAATCCATAGTTTTAAGAACAGGTATGATAAGTATGACTAAGTATAAAATGGAAGCGATCAGGAGACGGGAAGATACGAGCTTTGGGCTCTTTCCCGTAAACACAATTAGGTAATCACAATTAGTTAATCACACACCTGGACAAGGAAATGTTCAGAAATATTTATGTAACCTATGTGAGGCCAAAACTCGAATATGTAGCCCCCTTTTGGAATCCGCACTTGAAAAAGCACATAGCTAATCTTCAAAAAGTTCAGAGACATGCCACGAAACTGGTGCCAGAAATACGCAATCTCAGTTATGATGAGAGGCTGAGGGAATTAGACTTACCATCACTCGAAGCTAGAAGATTGAGGGGGTATATGGTGACAGTCTTTAAATTCCTTCATGGTTATGATAGAGTGGATAGGGATCGATATTTTGATATGGCTGGCTCTAGAACTAGAGGTCATAGTTTGAAGCTTCGTAAGAAAACTTCTTTGCAGGATGTAAGGAAATACTTTTTCAGTGTAAGAGTAGTTAATAATTGGAATTCGCTAAGCGAGGAGGTAGTTAATGCTATATCAATCCATAGGATTAAGGACATGTATGATAAGTAACACTAAGTACAAAATGGAACCGATCAGGAGACGGGAAGATACGAGCTTTGGGCTCTTTCCCGTAAACACAATTAGGTAATCACAATTAGGTAATCACACACATGGACAAGGAAATGTTCAGAAATATTTATGTAACCTATGTGAGGCCAAAATTCGAATATGTAGCCCCCTTTTGGAATCCGCACTTGAAAAAGCACATAGCTAAGCTTCAAAAAGTTCAGAGACATGCCACGAAACTGGTTCCAGAAATGCGTAATCTCAGTTATGATGAGAGGCTGAGGGAATTAGACTTACCATCACTCGAAGCTAGAAGATTGAGGGGGGATATGGTGACAGTCTTTAAATTCCTTCATGGTTACGATAGAGTGGATAGGGATCGATATTTTGATATGGCTGGCTCTAGAACTAGAGGTCATAGTTTGAAGCTTCGTAAGAAAACTTCTTTGCAGGATGTAAGGAAATACTTTTTCAGTGTAAGAGTAGTTGATAATTGGAATTGGCTAAGCGAGGAGGTAGTTAATGCTATCTGAATCCATAGTTTTAAGGACAGGTATGATAAGTATGACTAAGTATAAAATGGAAGCGATCAGGAGACGGGAAGATACGAGCTTTGGGCTCTTTCCCGTAAACACAATTAGGTAATCACAATTAGGTAATCACACACATGGACAAGGAAATGTTCAGAAATAGTTATGTAACCTATGTGAGGCCAAAACTCGAATATGTAGCCCCCTTTTGGAATCCGCACTTGAAAAAGCACATAGCTAAGCTTCAAAAAGTTCAGAGACATGCCACGAAACTGGTGCCAGAAATGCGTAATCTCAGTTATGATGAGAGGCTGAGGGAATTAGACTTACCATCACTCGAAGCTAGAAGATTGAGGGGGTATATGGTGACAGTCTTTAAATTCCTTCATGGTTATGATAGAGTGGATAGGGATCGATATTTTGATATGGCTGGCTCTAGTACTAGAGGTCAAAGTTTGAAGCTTCGTAAGAAAACTTCTTTGCAGGATGTAAGGAAATACTTTTTCAGTGTAAGAGTAGTTAATAATTGGAATTCGCTAAGCGAGGAGGTAGTTAATGCTATATCAATCCATAGGATTAAGGACATGTATGATAAGTAACACTAAGTACAAAATGGAACCGATCAGGAGACGAGAAGATACGAGCTTTGGGCTCTTTCCCGTAAACACAATTAGGTAATCACAATTAGGTAATCACACACATGGACAAGGAAATGTTCAGAAATATTTATGTAACCTATGTGAGGCCAAAATTCGAATATGTAGCCCCCTTTTGGAATCCGCACTTGAAAAAGCACATAGCTAAGCTTCAAAAAGTTCAGAGACATGCCACGAAACTGGTGCCAGAAATGCGTAATCTCAGTTATGATGAGAGGCTGAGGGAATTAGACTTACCATCACTCGAAGCTAGAAGATTGAGGGGGGATATGGTGACAGTCTTTAAATTCCTTCATGGTTACGATAGAGTGGATAGGGATCGATATTTTGATATGGCTGGCTCTAGAACTAGAGGTCATAGTTTGAAGCTTCGTAAGAAAACTTCTTTGCAGGATGTAAGGAAATACTTTTTCAGTGTAAGAGTAGTTGATAATTGGAATTGGCTAAGCGAGGAGGTAGTTAATGCTATCTGAATCCATAGTTTTAAGGACAGGTATGATAAGTATGACTAAGTATAAAATGGAAGCGATCAGGAGACGGGAAGATACGAGCTTTGGGCTCTTTCCCGTAAACACAATTAGGTAATCACAATTAGTTAATCACACACATGGACAAGGAAATGTTCAGAAATATTTATGTAACCTATGTGAGGCCAAAATTCGAATATGTAGCCCCCTTTTGGAATCCGCACTTGAAAAAGCACATAGCTAAGCTTGAAAAAGTTCAGAGACATGCCACGAAACTGGTGCCAGAAATGCGTAATCTCAGTTATGATGAGAGGCTGAGGGAATTAGACTTACCATCACTCGAAGCTAGAAGATTGAGGGGGTATATGGTGACAGTCTTTAAATTCCTTCATGGTTATGATAGAGTGGATAGGGATCGATATTTTGATATGGCTGGCTCTAGAACTAGAGGTCATAGTTTGAAGCTTCGTAAGAAAACTTCTTTGCAGGATGTAAGGAAATACTTTTTCAGTGTAAGAGTAGTTAATAATTGGAATTCGCT
>JAXCGZ010002508.1:2500-25000 GCA_037179515.1 Halocaridina rubra
GAATTTCAATACCTCAAAATGTAAGGTAATTAGAATGAGTACAAGTGCGAGAAGGTCTAATGTTGGATACTTATTAGCACCTGCAGAACTTTAGGATACCATGAATGAGAGATATCTAGGAGTAAACATATTGGCAGCTTTATCTCCCGGAATGCATATAAATGGCATAGTAAGGACTGCATATGCTTCCTTAGCAAATGTAAGGGAAGCCTTCAGACAAATGGATAAAGAAATGTTTAATAAATATTAATGGAACTCATGTGAGGCCAAAGCTTGAATACGCAGCACTCTTTTGGAATCTGGACTTGAAAAACCATATAACTGCAAAAACTTCAAAGACGTGCTATGAAACTGATGCTAGAAATCCGCAATCTCAATTATAAGTAGAGACTACGGGAATTAGACTTATCATTACTCGAAGCTAGAAGAATGAGGGGGATATGGAGAAGGTTTTGAATTCCTACATGGTTTTGGCAGAGTGGATAGGGTTCGACATCATGAAATGGCTGGCTTAAGAACTAGAGGACATAGTTTGAAGCTTCGTAAGAAGACTTCTTTGCAGGATGTAAAGAGATACTTTTTTCTTTTTAGTGTGTGAATAGTTGATGATTGGAATTCGCTAATCGAGAAAGTGGTTAATGCTAACTCAATTCATAGTTTAAGAAAAAAATTTAATGAGTAACATTAAGTATAAAAATGGAACCGACCAGGAGACGGAGAGTTACGAGCATCGAACTCTTTCCCGCAAGCACAGTTAGGTAATTACAAGTAGGCAATCACACACACACACACACACACACACACACACACACACACACACACACACACACACACACACACACACACACACACACACACACACACACACACACGAAGAGATCTGCAAAGAATTGAACAAGGAGTTTCAGTCAGTATTTACAGTAGAAAATACCCCACCCCCTCAGATTGCAGTGATAGAAGCTCAAGGGCCGGTATTAGAGAACATCAACCTTACAGCCACAGAGGTATGCAAAGCGCTGATGGATTTAGATGTTCATAAAGCTACAGGTCCTGATGACATATCCCCTCATGTGCTTAAAAAATGCGCAAACACAATATCAGTGGCACTAAGTATCATATTTAAGGAGTCATTGGAGTCGGGGGAGATTCCAAGATGCTGGAAACAAGCAAATGTGATACCTATCTTCAAAAAGGGAAGGAGGGATACGGCTCTGAACTATAGACCAGTTTCCTTGACCAGCATAGTTTGCAAACTTATGGAGAAACTACTAAGGAAACATATCTCTCTTCACTTGGAATCCTTCAACTTTTTGTCAGTGAGGCAACATGGCTTCAGAGAAGGAAGATCAACAGTAACAAACTTATTAGAATTTTATGATGAGGTAAGCCAAATCTTACAGGAAAGAGAGGGCTGGGCAGATTGCATATTCCTAGACTTCCAGAAAGCGTTTGACACTGTTCCACATGGGAGACTTATTAGGAAGCTACAATCAATGGCTAGAATAGGTGGAAATGTCTTGGAATGGATAAAAACTTACTTAGAAGGAAGGGAACAGAGGGTTAGAGTAAGACACTCAGTGTCTGAATGGAGAAGAGTTAGTAGTGGAGTTCCACAGGGTTCAGTTTTAGGGCCACTTTTGTTCCTTGTATATGTAAATGACCTACCAGAGTGTGTAAATTCATTCATGAATATGTTTGCAGATGATGCAAAGATTGTGAAGAAAGTAAAAAACGAGAACAATTGGTAGAGAACTTCAGGAGGATCTAAATAATCTGCATGAGTGGTCAGAAAAGTGGCTAATGAAATTCAATACCTCAAAATGTAAGGTAATGAGAATGGGTACAAGTGCAAGAAGGCCCAAGCTTGACTACTCGGTGGCTGGAGTACAACTTCAGGAGACAGAAAATGAGAGAGATCTAGGAGTAAACATATTGGCAGATTTGTCTCCAGAAATACATATAAATGGCGTAGTAAGGGCAGCATATGCATTCTTATCAAATGTAAGGGTAGCCTTCAGGCACATGGACAAGGAAATGTTCAGAAATATTTATGTAACCTATGTGAGGCCAAAACTCGAATATGCAGCCCCCTTTTGGAATCCGCACTTGAAAAAGCACATAGCTAAGCTTGAAAAAGTTCAAAGACATGCCACGAAACTGGTGCCAGAAATACGCAATCTCAGTTATGATGAGAGGCTGAGGGAATTAGACTTGCCATCACTCGAAGCTAGAAGAGTAAGGGGGGATATGGTGACAGTCTTTAAATTCCTTCATGGTTATGATAGAGTGGATAGGGATCGATATTTCGATATGGCTGGCTCTAGAACTAGAGGTCATAGTTTGAAGCTTCGTAAGAAAACTTCTTTGCAGGATGTAAGGAAATACTTTTTCAGTGTAAGAGTAGTTGATAATTGGAATTCGCTAAGCGAGGAGGTAGTTAATGCTATCTCAATCCATAGTTTTAAGGACAGGTATGATAAGTATCACTAAGTCTAAAAATGGAACCGATCAGGAGACGGGAAGATACGAGCTTTGGGCTCTTTCCCGTAAACACAATTAGGTAATCACAATTAGGTAATCACACACACACTAGTTCATTAGAAGATCCGCCCCTGCTAATGTCTCGACTACAGGTAGGAGAAGAAGAAAAAGGGGGAGGGAGTTACTTGAGATTACTGAATCTTTGAGCTATGCTCTATAAAACTGAGAATTTGCTTATTATTTACATTCAACATTTTCACCAGTCTGAATGAATCAAAATATGTCGAGTACTGCAGCATAAACTCCTCTTTGAAGAGCTTTCACTTTCCGATTGTCTCTGGGCTTATAAAATCACTTTTGACTTGTCTCTATCTAAGCCAGTGATTCTTAGCCAGGGGTGCTCGCACCCCTAGGGGGTGCGAGGCCGGTTCCTAAGGGGTGCGAGGATGCCTATGAATAATTAAAGCAAAATATACTTTTATATACACGTTATATTTTTCCTAAAAAAAAAAACTGCTTCAGCAGTGTTCTGAGATAGAGATAAACCTAAAGTTCTAATCCTAATAAAAATGAAACGTGGTTCTGTTATGAATACACATCACATCAACTTTGTATTATTAGCATTTTTTGTATTTCAGCCATCGGGGGGGGGGGTGCGAGAACTGACTGCTGATTTGAAAGGGGTGCATATACTGAAAAAGGTTAAGAACCACTGATCTAAGCGAAGCAGAAATGGATGGCAGTGTGGTAATTTTCATTCTTTTTATTATTCCTCAGTATCCACTCTTCCATAGAGTATGAATTTGATTTTGATGCTCCTCAGTACTCTTTCATGAATTGGGAGCATTTTATGAATACGATATTTGTTATGCTGAGCGGAAGTAATTATTTTATTTTAATATCGTCCTCAACATTTGAATAAAAGTTATCTTTGCCATACACGGGGGGGGGGGGAAAGTTATTTTTTTTATCGTTAAGTTTACCTGTTACAACAAACAGTATATCCAATTGCCTGCTGTTAATCTCATAAGAATATATTTGAACAAATACAAATAACAATAATAATTGTGAAGTTTAAAATGAAATGTAAAAGCGAAACTTGGAGCAAAAGAGGTTATAAAATAACCCTCAAAATATATGAATATTCCTAAAAATCACATATTTAATACAATAATCATCATATGCGCTAAATATGAAATCTATATTACGAATTTATATAATTCATAATACTATTTCATCATTGTAAACTAGGGAATCTATGTCGTACTTTGTTTCAAGTGTCCTACATATAGGTTCTTAAAGACAACTGATGATGCAAACAGAAAATTTGCAACATTATCAAGGCAAAGGGCAAGAATGCTCTATTACCTTCAACCCTGTAAACAATTTGACATTGATTATACCAAGTTCAAATGTAAATAGTTGAGATTCTTAACCCGCAAAATGATTATTCTCATGATATGAAAACCCTAACAGTTTCTTAATGACTTTGTGATAACCAATAACAAACTGTCTCAGATAACTTTTCCTGCAGATTCCTTTATTCTTAGAGCTGAACATATGCGACCAAATAGAAGAGGAGTTTTTGTAAAGTTTGGCCTTAACATTCCTTATACAAGAATTCTTTATGCATCCAGTACAGCACTGGACATTTTTTTTCCCTAAAAGGCGAATCTTCTATAGGTTTTGCTCTTTGAAAGCGCATTTCTTATTCTTAAAACTATTATACAATAATATTCAGGGGGTGAATGGGGAAAGTCTCATTTGTGCCGTTGGTCAAGATAAAAGTAAGTAATGAGCACTTTAGTTATCTCCACGCCGTGGGACTGAACGCTGATCCGTTACCTCGCTAGTCAAGTATCCTACCACTACGCTACGGCGGTCCCCAATTGATTTACAATCCAAGGAACAAAATAACAACTAATTTTATCTATATTACTTTCCATTAATATAAAAAGTACGTCGTCGATGATTTTAGGCCTCTAAAGAAAATGTTTCTTATTTTGTGTCCTTTCATCGAATTCTTTTTTTTTTCTCTCGCAATTATTTCCGTTATTTGTTGTCATCCCGTTGTGTAAAAAGAAAAAAAAGTGCGGAAACCCCCCCCCCCCCCCCGTTTCAATCAATCGTAATACGAAAAGAATTTCACTGTCTTTGATCTACAAGCTTTTGAGTCCCTTTTTTTTTAGGGGTTTTAGTTTTCCGTTTAGGCATCATTCGTACGGTAAATACATAGAATAGATAAATAAAAAAGTAAATAAATATGAAAGCGTCACAATTTAGTACATAATATGTAAGGAAAAAAGTCTTCAAAATTATACATTTTCCAATTCAATGATGAGGACTTCTCTGTAAGGAATACTTATAGTAAACTACTTAAAGCATTCAGGGAGTCGAAGTATAACTTCAAAAACATTCTCTAAGGTTTTTCAGAAGTTAGCAAGAAACCCAGGATCATTGAGAGAGAGAGAGAGAGAGAGAGAGAGGAGAGGGAGAGAGAGAGAGAGAGAGAGAGAGAGGAGAGAGAGAGAGAGAGAGAGAGAGAGAGAGAGAGAGAGGAGAGAGAGAAGTCAGAAGTTCAAAGCTTAATGTCGATTAAATATTTTTATTCAGGGACATGTATATCATGAATATATTTATCTGTATTAGACTAAACACATATATTTATACTCTGGTCACCTATGATCTAGATTTTTTAACTTATTGACATTTTACTTTGAAAATATGTAGATCAAGTTATATTAACAAACAATAGCTATAAATCTATCACTAGAATAGTACAAGGCTATAATTACGTTTATATGTGAATAATAATTCATAACCACTAACTTTTTATTTATTCTAGAACAAGGAAACAAACCACAACAATATTATTCGTTCTTTCTTTTTAGTGGCTTTCATCTGGCTATTTGTGTTCATTGCATAATGCATATTTTACTTTTATACTCTCTCTCTCTCTCTCTCTCTCTCTCTCTCTCTCCTCTCTCTCTCTCTCTCTCTCTCTCCTCTCTCTCTCTCTCTCTCTCTCTCTCTCTCTCTCTCTCTTTATCTCTCTCAATAAATTATATTTATAGCTTGTTCTTTCCCAGTGTCCTGTTTCGTAATGATGCGAGCCCTTTGAGAGCATAACAATATTTCTCTTCAAAGACCGAGGCACACTATGCCAAATATAACGCAGTTTTTTTTTATTTGTACCATTAAGACACATATGTCCCGAATGAAGCTTAAGATCGTGAACATACATGTCCATCATAGATCATGCGCAACTCATGGATAGTTTATAGTAGTAGCCTTTGTATATGAGTCGACTCTCAGGCAGGTCGAGGAAAAATTAAGTTTCCCAAAGTAAGCACCTACGATGTCAGTGAGGTCCCGATATCAACTTTTCTAAGAGGTCAATACTGCTATTCTAGAACAGTGCTATTCTTCGCCAGAACCACTTATGAATAAGAAGTAGAGCATAACGGTATTCTTCTTGTGGTAGCCGTTATGCTCTACTTCTTATTCATAAGTGGTTCTGGCGAAGAATAGCACTGTTCTAGAATAGCAGTACTGACCTCTTAGAAAAGTTGATATCGGGACCTTACTGACATCGTAGATGCTTACTTTGGGAAATTTAATTTTTCCTCGACCTGCCTGAGAGTCGACTCATATACAAAGGCTACTATAAACTATCCTTATCAAATTTTAGTATAATTCAACAAAGCCTTTCATATACTTGAAAATGAACTCCATCTGCAATAAAAAACAAGACGTCAACATTGGTACAACAAAAATGGGATGCTTAAACATGCTATTGCTGTCTTGCTTCTAAAACAATTGAAACTATGCCTACATCACCACCTAATATTTTGGATATTCGTTACACATGTATTGTTATCCCTTCACATCTGGCAAGTCACAACACTCCCCATGTCTGTTTCTCTTTTTGTTTTCTTCGTGCCCAGGCTTGATGAGGTTAGATTTATTTAATTAATTTTTTTTGGCCCGTCCTGGTGTCACAATCATAAAAGAAAGAAAACTAAGTACTCAATCTCCTCCACATACATCATAGTCATTAAGTGAAGTACATAGGAATTCTTCGTATAATAAATAAATATCGATCGCACAGTCTTTACCAAGCAACAGTCTATTCATTACCCTAATTCACCCCCCTCTACCTTTTCCCCTCATTATTCACTCCTTTCATTGAGATGTTTCTGAAACACTATAACCTGTCTCATGGATAGAGTTTATATTTATGGGTAGTGCTTATATTTTACAAACTGACCAGTTTTTTTATTATGGGTGAGACAAAAAAATTTAAATTGACCAATTTTATTTATTATGGGTGAGACAAGAAAATTACCCTCATCAGGGTCGGACACGAAGAAAACATTAAGATGAAGAAAAATTAGAAGAGTAAGGCCAAGGCAGAAATAGGGGAGTGATACACAGTGGAAAAAGGACAGGCAGAGAGAATAGTCGAAGTACTGAGGACCTAGAGATATTATAGGATTAGGCCCTGAGATGACTATTGATCCGCTTTTTGAATGAAGATAGGTTATACGGATTAGGGAAGACATTAGGAGGAAAAAAGTTCTGTTGCTATAGGTTCTTGAAGGACACGCTCGACTCTGGACTTTAGGTGTATTACGAGAGAATATATACACATATATTTACAAGACTATGCATATATCTACAAGAGACTATGCAACTAGGCATACGGGATAGACACTAGACTTGCGTGACTAACAGGGCAAGATGCTGATACACGACTAACAAGGAATGAGGCTGATAGACAACTAACAGGCTGTGAGGCTGATACACGACAATGAATGATACAGGACTAATAATCCAAGAGGCTGAAGCACGGCTACAACTGAAGCATGTAATTGGGCAACAAGCTTGTTAAAGGACCACTGAACACTCAACAAGTTCCAGAGGTGGATGGGAAGAAGCAGTCACTGTATCGACCAATCTGTGAGCTACAAATCTCCACACACTACTTGTAAGATGAGGACGCTTGGCGAGTATTACGCGGCCTAGACAGAGGGAGAGGGATCCAACTCACCAACTCATCAGAGCAGTGATGGAAGTAGTAGCATTAGAAAAGAGAAATGGATGATACCTAACGGCGAAGAGAAAGAGAATCCAGATTAAAAGTAAGAGAAGACTCAATGATGAGTCTGATTGCCTTAGATTCAATCCTATTAAGGAGATAAGTATATGAAGAAGCACTCCAGATGTGAAAGCAGTATTCTAAGCAGGGAAGGATAAGACTTTTATAGATTTTAAGTACCTGAAAAGAGGAAAAGAAATGGCAAAAACAAAATTGAACCCTCAATATTTTGGATAAAGATTTAGGAATTTGGATTATGTAATTCCTCCAAGACGAGTTAGAGGCTATCTGGATTCTTAATCTTCTTCTTCTTCTTCCTCTATTTGCATTCCCATTTTCATATGGGGTCGCATCTCTTCACTAGTCGTCTCCACTGGTTCTGGTCCATCACTTGCTCCTCCTCCAGCTGTCTCTCTCTGAGATCCTCCTTCAGTCGGTCCTTCCACCGTAGTTTAGGTCTTCCTCGTCTACGTCTGCCCTCCACGTCCATCTCCATCACTCTCACACCCACGTAGTCTTCTTCTCTCCTCTTCACATGACCGAACCACTTTAATCTCCTCTCCTGCGCTTTCGCCGACGCCTCCACCACCTTCACTGTACCTCTGATCTGGTCATTTCGTATCCTGTCCTCCCTCGTCACCCCACACATCCACCTCAGAATTCTCATTTCTGCGACATCTATCTTCCTTTCTTGAACCTTTTTCACCGGCCATGTCTCCGCACCGTACAGCAACGCTGGTCTCACAACTGACTTGTACACTTTTCCTTTCACTATAGCACTGATTTTCTTGTCACATAGCACCCCTGATGTTCTCTTCCAGCTGTTCCACGCTACCTGGATCCTATGATCAATCTCTCTCTCTAGGTCTCCATCCTTCGTTATGTAGGAGCCGAGGTATTTGAAGGCGTCCGCCTTTGGGAGCTTGTGGTCTTGCATGAACAGGTCGCCTCCTTGTGTCACATTGCACTCCAGGTACTCCGTTTTCTGTGTGCTCACCTTCAGTCCGTAATCCTCCAGCAAACCCCTCCATAGCTCCAACCTCTCTTGCAATTCTTCACGGCTCTCGGAGACCAAAACAATATCGTCTGCAAAGAGCATGCTCCATGGTGCATCTGGATTCTTAATATGTTAATAGAATTAAGAGAGAAATTTCGTTAGTTTCAAAGACAATTGGGCTATTAGGAGGAGAAGAAGATAAAGAGAGCTAGAAAATGTGTATTGGAGGAAATAAATATAGCTAAATTTTGAGTGCCCTCTGGAAATCGGAGTTGAGAGTAGAGGAATGATTGATATGAGACTGCTTACAAGTAGCAGATAAAGGTTGCGAAGAAAATGTAGGGGAAAAATGAAGGGTAGAATCGTCGGTAAAGGCATGGCGAAGAGAGGAAGATGGGAACTGAAGAAGATCGTTGATGAAGAGAAGGAAGAGAGTAGGTGAAAAAACAAAGCTCTCTGTAACACCACTGGTGACAGGGAATGAGCTACATGTTGCACCAACAATAATCACAAATATAAAACAGTCAGAATGAAAACAGGATATCAGCAAACAGAGAGAAGGGGTAAAGCCATAAGCAGGGAGTTTGGCCAACAGAGCATTTTGCCAGACTCTGTCGAAAGCCTTATAGATGTCAAAGGCGAAGATAAAGGATTTCCCATAGTTCCTCAGAGAAAATGATCATACACAAGTAATATGGGACAGGAAGTCACCAGTGCAGCTTGCCTTGCAGAAGCAGTACTGGTGATCGGAGATAAGCGAGTTAGATTCAAGATGTTTTAAGAAGTGAGAATTGAGCAAAGTTTTGAATACTTTAGAAATAACAGAGGCTAGGGCAATAGGTCGGTAGCTGGAAGGAATTGAGCAGTCATCAATCTTAGGAACAGGTTGAACTAGAGCTTGCTTCCAAGATGAAGGATAGATACTGGTTGAGAGAATGAGGCAAAAAACACTGTAAAGCATGGGAACCAGTTCATCTGCAAACTCCTTAAGGAACTTTGCAAGGATACCAATGGGTTCGGATGCCTTGTTCTTCTTTAGAGAGAGAAAAACCTTAGGGAAAGAATAAGGGAGAGCATAGGGTTAGAAAGGGGTAACATATGAGGGACATGTGCACTGGAATTGCTTACAGAAGATTTGGCAGAAAATTGGGAACCAAGAGAGTGGCTTTGTCAGTTGGAGAGCAAGCTATAGAACCATCAGAGCGAATGAGAGGGGAAAAGTTTGAGTTAAAGAAGTTTTTGGAGAGGTTTTTGGTTAAGGACCAGAAACATTTATCAGTGGGTGAGGATATAAGGTAACCAACTTCCTTCTTAGAATGAAACTATAGACTTTTATATTTAAGCAGTACATCGATTCCTAGCTGTAATAATTACTGAACAAGTTAAATCTGATTGAGAGGCTTGGTACAACTATTGTGCCCGATCCTTGATCTGAATAGCCATGGAGAAGGCACGGTCAAACCAATGATTAGGCAGAGAAAAATTTTTCATAGAAGAGGGGACGAATGCCTCCAATCCCAAGGTTATGATCTCTGTAATATTCGGGCTAACTGATCAGGGTTGCGGCTCAAATGCAGTAGTCATCCCATGGGAATTCGAAGAGAAAATTTTGCAAATCATCGCATTGATTGTGCTCAAAGTGCCAGAGGCGTCGCTAAGTATGAAGGATTGATGGAAGGGGAGCAAAAATTTAAGGGATTGAAATCATAGAATGGACAAATTTACCAAGAGGGGAAAGCACAGCATATGAGTAGTTTGAAGGATTAGAAGTGAGAAATAGGTCAAGAGTGTTTGCTGCATGTTCGTGGTGATTTGAAACACGAGTAGGATGTTTGATAATCTGCTCCAGATCGTGAGTAATAGAGAAAACAAGGGCATTCCTCCCTCCCACATCAGTGTGAGCAGAATTTAGCCACTCATTGTGGTGTACATTGAAGTCCTCAATATAGAGAACTTAGGCATGTGGGTGAGAAGATAACAAGGACTCATGGCAATGGACAGATTTTCAAAGAAAGACAAAGTCAGTAGAGCAACAGAAGCAAAGGAATATAGTGGTAGTGGAGAGATAGATCTTCAACCAGAGAACATCAAAGTCAAAGTCAGGAGAATCAAGGTCCATGAGCCTTGCAATAGGGGTGTTAGTGCTGAAGTAGGCACAGACCCCACCTTTGGAACGAAAACGAGAATACAGGTTAGAGTGAGAGACTTGAAATGGGTCAGGGGAAGCATAGCTAGAGAGCTGGGTTTCAGAGAGACGGTGTAGATTAGGGAGGGATATACCCAAGTGCTGTTCCACAGATGAAAGATTGAAGTTCTGACCATGAATATTGGAAAAGTGAAGAGCAAAAGAAGCATATCTATCAGGAGCTGCAACTTGCATTCATAGCAGTGTAAGAACATCTTGTGAATTGGAGCTTTAAGGATTGGTTACCCATACGGAGATCGCGCCAGCTTAGTTCCCCAGGAAACACTTTCTTGTTTTGACATATCGAGAATGTAGTGGGGACCGCGGTAGCTCAGTCATAGAATGCGCAGACTGGGAAGTGATGAGTCACCTCACGGGGAGGCAAAACAGGTATCCAACCTTAATTCCCGATTTCCAATCTGTTTGTGTCCACCTCCATTCTAATGGGGGCTAATTGTGACATAAAACGGCAATATATGTCGAAGACGTGATGAAGTGCCCTTTAATACCTGCTAACTCAGGATTCATAATGAGTACACTCAACAGTGAGTCACTGGTGAAGAATATACCCGTCCCACTATCAGAATATAGAATAATCTCTCATTACTCTGTAAGTATTTCAACATATTTTAATATATTTATGCTTTAGCAATTCTGAAAATGAATATAAGTTCTTCATTTTATATCTCACAAATTCAACAATTGCTGATGTCTCCGAAACCCTCTCTTTCATACTTTCAAAGGAGGAATATGAGTTGCAAATGATGATAAATTCTGTAGCAATAATGAATAATGAGATAGATCACACACTAAAAGATAGATAGATAGATAGATAGATAGATAGATAGATAGATAGATAGATAGAAAGATAAATAGATAGATAGATAGATAGATAGATAGATAGATAGATAGATAGATAGAGAGAGAGAGAGAGAGAGAGAGAGAGAGAGAGAGAGAGAGAGAGAGAGAGAGAGAGAGAGAGAGAGAGAGAGAGAGAGAGAGAGAGAGAGAGAGAGAGAGAGAGAGAGAGAGAGAGAGAGAGAGAGAGAGAGAGAGAGAGAGAGTACCTCCAATTTCGACAACAAAATATTCAGCAAATTTATCAAGAAGCTACATCATTAATATGTAAAATATAGAAACCAATTTTAAAGTGACAAGGAACCAGTGCAGCAGCATACGGGCACACACAAATGAAAACCTGAAAGCAGATAACATCTGCAACATACAATCTTAAGTGAAAGAGTCAAATCAGAAATCAATAACTCGTGGTTGAATTTAGAAACGATATCTTACAAAACAGTTGTATATGGAAGCAATATCACTGACTGATACTGTAGAGTAATGAAAATGTGCCTTTCGATATACATGATTCTTGTTCGGCGTGGTGCATATGACAGTCTGTTCGAAGGAAACAGCCGCTCATGTGGAGAACATAATAATTTGCTGCAAGAAGTATATCAAACTGTTTGAGAGAAGAATATTATGATAGTTGGATAAAATAGAACATGGGCTAGCATTCTGGGAGCCCGTCCGTTCATTCGTTCGCTGTAGATATCCACCCAGGGGTGGACGGGCTATGGTGGGCCCGAATTTGGGAGTCCAATAACTAAAAGCACACAGAAAAACTTGATATCATTAACATATATCTCACCTGACATGACCAGTCTTTTTGAAGGCAAAAGTTTTATGCCTAAGCTCATCATCAACAATATATTTTGTAGAATTTCACAGTAAGCTTGATCACTTTGCAATATAATGAAGTTATAGAAATACCAGATGACATAGTGGACAACTTCATGCATAAACAGAAGGACCTTATTTTAGACTACCCATCATTTTTATACATAATGATGACTTCATGGTAAAATATTATAATAATTCCAATGAAACGGAGTTATTATAACTCTTAAAAATATATATAAAAAACTATATCTTTTTATCATAACGAATTTTTATGGTAATAATTATATCTAAGGCATTATCAAGGCTATTGGAGTGATAGATATCTCTGTGTTATTTGATATCACTTGGATTGCTAATATGTAAAAATTAAGATACTACAGTACTAGATTTAATAAAAATGCTTAGGAAAAATTAGCTCTAGATCAGAGGTGGCCAAACAATCGATCGCGATCTACCAGTCGATTGTGGCCACTTTTTTAGTCGACCGCCGTTCCCCCGCAGTAGGTAGGCTAAGGTAAAAATTTTGGTAAAATTTTGTTTGAACTGATTTTTTCTTAATTTAGTTTGAACTGATAAATTCTTTTTTTTAAATATAAGTGAGACAGTTGCACTCATGTTTTATAGTACTATGCTATTTGAATCTCTTTTCCCCAGTTGAGTAATATTATGCGATTATGTAGTATTTTTTTTTTATGATTGTGACACCAGGACGGACCAAAAAAAAATAAAAAATAAAACAGCCCTCATCGGGCCTGGGCACGAAGAATACATAAAGTAAAGAGAAACAGAGATGGAGAGTGTAATGGCTTGTCAGATGTGAAGGGATAATAAAAGATGTGTGATGAATATCCAAGAATATTCAGTGTAGCTGTAGGCATAGAAAAAGAACCGTAACTGAAGGAAGACTTAACATCGAACTGTCCTGGACAGACCTATTTAAGTTCAAAGAAACCTTCAGCTGTAGTATCGCAACGGGCGGCTGGTGCAATGAGCCAACCTACTACTAGGGTAGCTCGTAAAGAGTTTCGGTCTTAAGAGTAGATCTTTGAATCCAAAAGTCTGGCCACCCCTGCTCTAGATGGTAACAGTGAGCAAATCAAATGATGGAAACTTATAAGACCAGAACTTTCCTAAATTAATCATTTCATTCTCAACGTGATAATCTTCACAACTACGTATTACCCATGCAAATTACTAGATCCTCCTAATGAACACTACAAGTGCTTTAACAAGACAGCATAGTTAGAATATACAAATGATGACCAGTAGACAAAAGTCTTGCCATTTATCATTTCGTTTCACAAACAATTCATAATTGCTGATAAAATATGATCCCATACATGCTTAAGTTATCTTGGGCTCATCTATGTTTTTTTTATGGGTTAAGGAAAATGTGAACCTTTTCGTTAGTGAAAAGAGTGAGAATGTCCTTTATCTATAACAAGGAAACGAAGGGAATAGTAGTGGAGTCTGTCGTTTCCCAGACTGTCCACTCAGCAGATATATTGAGTACAATGGAAATGGAAGGCTCATGGTGAACCACTTCTTTGTGAGAGAGAAATAAAGGAGACACACGAACAATAATAACAATATAGAGAATAAAATAAGGAATTGTCATTAAACAACTCCAACTAGTGGGTTGAATCCTTTGTAAATTGTTTTTTATTGCTTAGTAATTTTTCCCTTCCTTATCTTTTTCCTATATCACTGGTTTCGCTGTAATGGATGATTAATGATCCTTCCAGTTCCTGTAATTGAAAATTTGAAAATGTACGGGAATATAACCCGTAGCTAACGCAAACTTAATTTTGTTTGGCTGTCAAAAAATACGTCTACCGCGAATAAAATAAAATTTTTGAACGACTAGAGGAAAAAAATTAAGGGGAGCTATTGGGTACGTCCTTGTTCATATACATATGTGAATTTCAGTATTTAATAAAAATTTTTTATCACCCCCCCTAAAAAAAAGACATCAATTAGCATGGAAAAAAAATAGCATTAATGTTCATTCTCAGCTGATTGTCCTTACTCGCATACTCTTGTGAAAACTTAGACAACAATATTAATGATAGAAAAATCTACCCTTAATAAATCTAAAATGAGGCCAATAGTTAAATTCCTCTTAATGTGCAATACAACTGTCATAACCATAGAGCGAAAATTGAGATAAACCTCATAGCCACTTGAAAATATACAGCTTCGCTGAACAAATTATAAGGAATTCATATGTTCATCTTCATTGGCATTCAAGTCATCGTAGAACATTTCAATTTATAAAAAAATTATAATATTTAATACATTATGATATAACTTGCTTGTACGCATAATGTAAACAAAAATAATAATAATATGCATCCTATATATGTCATAATCCCATTATTATGTTGGTCTTATTTGAGACGGCGACATCTCCTTAAATGACAATTGCACATGCTTATTATTACTCTCTCTTCTCTTTATATGCCCCCTAGCAATGTTTTCTATATTGGCTTAAATATGATTTGGTTTCAATTTATATTCTGCAACATCAATCTTTTGTATGAATATCATTTAAAATTTTCATATTGAAGTATTAATAATAATAATAATAATAATAATAATAATAATAATAATAATAATAATAATAATAATAATAATAATAATAATAATAATAATAATAATAATAATAACAATAATAATAATAATAATAATAATAATAATAATAATAATAATAATAATAATAATAATAATAATAATAATAATTATAATAATAACAATAATAATAATAATAATATAATAATAATAATAATAATAATAATAATAATAATAATAATAATAATAATAATAATAATAATAATAATAATAATAATGATAATAATAATTATAATAGTAATAATGATAATAATAATAATGAAAATGATAATATTATTAATATTTATAATAATAATAATGATAACATTAATAATAATAATAATAATAATAATAATAATAATAATAATAATAATAATAATAATAATAATAATAATAATAATAGTAATAATAATAATAATAATAATAATAATTATGATAAAAATAATGATAATAATAGCAATACTACTACTACTACTACTACTACTACTACTACTACTACTACTACTACTAATAATAATAATAATAATAATAATAATGATAATAATAATAATAATAATAACAATAATAATAACAATAATAATAATAATAATAATAATAATAATAATAATAATAATAATAATAATAATAATAACGATAATAACAATAATAATAATAATAATAATAATAATAATAATAATAATAATAATAATAATAATAATAATAATAATAATAATAATAATAATAATAATAATAACAATAATAATAATAATGATGATAATAATAATACTAATAGTACTAATAATAGTAATAATAATAATAATTATTATTATTATTAATATTATATTATATTATTATAATATATTATAATATTATATTATGTTGAAAAATAATAAAGACAAGAGGAGAGCAATAGTACACTAGATCCTCGTTACTCTAGGGGGGAGTTCGTGGCCATCTCTGTTTTACTCAATCAACCATGATTTTCTTGTTCTACACATCAAGGGCATTCAGAAAAATATGAGTGATCGATCTGAAATTGCCTAACTTTTGCTACAGAGGGCGTTTTTCAAAATCGCCACCAAAATGTGCGGGCAACGCAAGTTAAAATTTCTCCTTGTTTTTCCACTCATATATTGTGTATAACTGATGAAATACGCATATGTATTAGCCAATAATTTGGTCACACATGAATAGGAATGCATCCAGAGCCATTTGGCATACTTTTCATGGCTGTAGTTCTGAAGTTTACAAGAAACCTCACCCCTGGGGCATTCTCGGGAATAGTGCGTCATAGACTTGGGGTTTGTTTTTGCCAGGAGTGGGCCCCTTCCCATACTCACCAGTGCCTTCCCTTAGCCAAGATATGAGTTATTTAGTGCTCTCCAGCTCCATAGTTGGGATCTATTTCTATCTTTCTTCTCTTTCTCCTGGGTCTCGATATCCTTTCCTTTTCCCTGTGTGAATCATTCTCAGCTTAAAGTTTAGGCTCTGATTGTAAAAACAATTTCCAATTGATTTATCTAATAAAGCTCTTCATTATGGTAATTATTGTTTATTAGATCAGTTATGAGGATTTCTACAGTTATCTGTCTTCTGACACTTGCAGAACACACTGCATTTTACCATCGATACACGAAAAGGACAAGTTATGTGAACACATTTGCCGCAAAGACACACCACACTCCAACGTGGCTCCAAAGATCTCCATGATGTCGAAGGAAGATTTTCATTTTCATGTGCAAAACCATAATCTAATGGATCTAGATCTGCTGTTCCGATGTGGAGCTGCCTGTCAAGAACATTCATGGTGGTATATGCATTGAAAAATGCACGGTAGATGTGAGGTGTCAAACCTTGAGTTCTCGGTGGCAGATTCTGGTGTGAAACTGACTTTGAGAAGTAAAACTGATTGGCTCAAAGTTGGAGAAAATTGCTGGATTCGTTTCCAGCATCTACAACATGTACCAAACACTGTTCTGCCTGCTGGTTCAATGAAGACACTAGTGGAGCTATTGCACCACAACCTTGCAAGTAAACCACAGGTTTGGCCTTAAGAGCTGTTTTCTTTGTGCCTATTTTACTGGTGATGTCACATTCTGTGAGGCTGTGTGGTGCTGGAAGTGCTGTTCACACACAAGGGTCCAATTTTGCATGCAAAATGTGGAGAGGGTCAAAACGAGAAGTTTGCCCCTCCCTGCCCTTACCCAAACTTCTTGAAGACCCTCTTGAGGAAAGGTAGTCAAATGAAATAACAGGGTAACTATTACATCAGAATCATTGGATACAACAACGCATGTCCAGTGACCTGCTCAGAGACAATCAAGCACGTGCATGGGTATACGGAGATCTGCCTCTTCAACTCGGGACTGCAGGTGCTGCATGTTATCTTCTGTTCCATTGTGGATAGTTACTGTTATGCATAGCTGGCTGAGAATGCGTTTCTGAAGGCCTTTCATGCAAGTATCCATAGATTAGTTTTCCCAGCTGCACTTTGTTTTGGCTTGATGGCCAGAATGATGTCATGTCCTTGGGAATTGGTGTCAAGAGCTCAACTGAGCTAAGTACTACTGGAGTCTTGCTGCATCTCTGCAACCTCTCTGTATCTTTCACTGATGGTGTGTCATTGTATATGTCAAATATATAATCATATCTGCCGTAGTGATGATACATATCATTCATTTCTGCAAACATTGAAGGCAGATCAGAGAAACTTGTGTGTCCAGATAGAGGCACTCTGCGGATTGTTGCCATGACATCAATAAGGAAGGCTGAGGTAGCTTTATGTTGGTAGCAATACTCATCCGGTTTTAGGGTTTCTTCTAATTCACGAATGAGTTGGCTCCTATCTGGTTTGGTCATGACCCATCATCACCAAACAGCATGGGAGAAGGTACAACATTATATGTCAGAAGAACGTCTGTACCGAGACCTCTATCTCTAGATACATTAATTGATTTTTCAGTCATATTCATGGTTCTGATCACTTTTTTGACTGTTTTTTTTTGTGTTTATCTATGATGGAGATCATAGTTTTGAGGTTCCCTCTGTGAATAGTGTCTCTCAGTTGGACAGTTTTGTTGATGATCCTTTCACTGTGAAAAGTCTGGTATTTCTTCTTGTCTTCTTCAGATGCGTTCAGGACATCATTTCTGATATCTTCTGTTATCACTTGCTTTGTCACAAAGTTGTGTAGCTCTGTGGGACAATCTGCTGAAAATGGTGACCCTCTCACTTCAATAAACTTCATCATATTTTGGACGTGTCATTCTTGTCTGTTTGTGGTTGGCAATGATGATTCATAATGGTGCCATGCCTCAGATGTGCTCTCATGGACACCGGCATATTCGCGGTGCAAGTTTTTCACAGTCATAATTTCATGGTAGATTAACTCCCATTGAGCGATGTATTGCTTCTGTTTTGCATTTCCAATGATACCATCACTGCACTTTGATGAGAGGTGGATTGTCTGCTCAATCTTCTGATCACCACCAACTGCCGAGAAATGCCCAAGCCTGTCCTTAAGTGAGAAAGAATGTCCCTCAGAGAAGTGTTTAAAAACTGTGGAGGCTGTTTCAGGCAAGTTTCTTGCATGCTCTAGATACATTGTACCCCATCAAAGATAATTACTGGAATCCCAAGCAGCACATTGCATAGCATCAAGATGCAACTGCAATAATCCTTCTTGGTCAGATCGCAACAGATCAAGAGTTATTTCATGACGTTCCTAAAACTGACATCAGAATTGGAAGTTCTCGTTTGTGGAAGAGCTTACCTCTATGAAATTCTTCAGATCACTGACTAGATTGGATGACTACATATGGAACTCCTCCAAGGACCTTCTACTCTCTATTGTATTTCCAGTAACAATGCTTATTTGCAGCTCACTTAAGATATCTAGTTCTTGAGAGTAACTTGTGATTCTTTTCTCCATAAAAAACTCCTTGTGCAGTAGGCGTTGCATTGATTTAGCCAGGAATTTCTGTGCATCCAGTGAATGGTTGTAGTGACCCCCATTAAGAATAGAGTTTTGAATCACTGATGGCCCATAGACTCCTTCTTCTAGTCACACATTCTCTGCACCACTTCCTTCCAAACTCTTTCCCGTGCATTTTTGCAGTGTCTTGACGGTGTGCAAGGTTCCAAGACATAATAAAAGATTCTTGAATTCTGCTGGTCGAATAAGTTGGAACTCCTTGGCCATGCAGTATACCTTTTCATCTGCAAAAAAAGGAAGCTGGGACTGGACCAGCTGTGAGCAAATTGCCACCAGAATCTTCATCTGTGTGTATACTGAACTATGCTATGTGGCAGGATATGGTAGTATGGGTAAGATTGCTATGTGCTTGAGTGGAACATTTTCGTCTGTCCTGACGACATTACAGGCACTCCAATAAGGCATGGACTGCAAATCAGGATAGATAATCCTAGCAAGCTGGTTATCTTTCACTTCAAGGTTTGAGCGCCCAATTGACCATGCACTGTCAGTGAGCCTCTTATGGTCTGTGATATCAGATTTGTAGAGCTCCTCATTGCCCTTAAATGAACTTGGAAGGGCTGGTCGTTTCACTGGAGCTGCAAACTCTTGATGTATCTGTCAGGGTAGGGTTTCCTTAAACGTTTGTGGGCCATGCTCAACCACAGTATCAGATCGTTTTGGCTTAAGTAGCTGGGAACTGGGCTTGTCCTGATAAAATACACACACTGTGTCATGCTCAGCTACATTAGCTCCTTCGTGATCCCAGTTATTCTTCAGGATCAAAATGGGCTGGTAATGCCACAGTCTGCTCGTTCTGCTGTGAGGTGTAGTTTGCAATGTCATGTTGATATTGCCGTAATTCTGCATAACTTAGTGCGAGCCCTTGGTGGCTCAAAATGGTAATAAGGACTTTTCCTCCACGTCCACGACTGTGAGCTGACTCACCATTCATTATATGCATTGGTGTTCACTTTCTGCTACTATGATGTACATGGTACATGGTCTGGAAGAGAGCTGGGATCTTTCTGGATCATTGAGTAGATAGGGAACCACGAGTGGTTTGTGCACAAGTTTTAGTATCTTGATTCTCATCATTCTCAGATTCATCTGCATCATCTAATTCTTCATCATTATCTTCATCTTCAGTGTCTACTTTCATCATTACAGCTTCAGCTGCTTTGGGGTATGTCAAAGGGTTGAAATTGTAGAGATATCCAAAAAACCTAACAATTGGTCCAGGTATATTCATACTGCAGTATATCTGTTTCAGATCTCCAGCATCCCCAAATCTGTCATCTAAATCAAAGTTATAGCTGTTAAGACTTTATCTCATCACACTGGCACACACTTGTATGGGATCAATACATCAAATACGCTTTGCCGAAACCTCTGCTCTGTTACATGGCACACTGTAAACCATCAAAGACTTGCAAACCTCATCTGGATATGTAAAATCAATTGTACTTTCAAACTGTCTCACCAGAACCACCTTCACATCTCTATATCGAAATTGATGCTCCTCATCAACAACTCTATTCAATCTGTCTTTAATTGAAGAGAGTTCATAACCATTGCCACTTTTTAGCCCCACTCTTACTCAGACACAATATCAATCCATGCATGCTGCTTGGGGCTCATCTCTTGTGGTTCACCAGTTGAACTTTGAGCACACTCAAATTTTTGGAGGTATTTTGGCATGCAATATTTGTGGTAGTATAAATCAGCTCCAAAAACCGCATGCTCATCCTGGAGGTCACAAATGCGATTAAAGACATCGTCCTGGAAGAAGTTTGCTGCTTTTAAGTATGAGGTGGCACGATTTGACTCAGATATACAGAACTTTGTGAAGTCGCATTTGTATGACTTATTGCCACATATGATACAGTTTGAGGTCACAGTTTTGAAATCTACAGGATATGGAGGTAAACGTACAGCTGAGTGAGAACCTGTCAAAATCCCATCTGGACTGAAAATTTCATGAGAGTATTGAGGTGGGTTTCCTTCTTTGAGTTTTTTGAGCAAGGTTGCCCGGGTGTACCTTCGCTATTGGTTGGAAGCAGTTTTATGCGTTTTGCTACAAGGTCATTTCGCATTTTGCTAGCCTCCCGTATTTGTTTACAGCCATTGGATGTGCTGACCAATTTATCTTGTAATGCCTCTTGACACATGACAAACCTTTCCTTGTTATACATGACAGCTTCAGGACTTGACGTGACTTGACTTGAAAGTTGAATGGATTCCATCATTAAGGGTTGATTAGGACTCTTTAGACTTATTCTGAAATGTAAAATAAATCAGTATGAATGACTCTTTGCTTTACTTTCTCAAGTTCACAACATTCTCCTGGCTCTAGGGGGAGTTTGTGGCCATCTCTGTTCTCCTCAGCCTAATTATATAGAACATCACTGCATCTAATTGATGAGCCACAGTCATATTCAGGCTCAAGTTTGGGCACCAGAGGCAACTGTGACACTGTTTTAGTTTTATGGCTCCTTGATTATGATTACTTGAGTTGAATTGTTAATTATTACTTTTTTTCAATGATTTGTTGACCATAAAACATGGATATAGCCACCAAAATTATGACTATTTCTTTTTAAAAGACCGAGTTATAGATAAAAATGTTGATTTCTTGGCAGCCAGTTTGAAATTCGAGATGCTGCCCCCAAACGGAGTCAATGTCTTAACTAGTTGTCTTATTGGGTCCTTGACCCTGAAATCATAGGTGTAGATGCCAAAATCAGGGCTCTGTAGGTCTCGTAAGCCGAGATATGGCCAAAAGTAATTTTGGTGTGATTTTGAAAAGCGCCCTCTGTAGCAAAAGTTAGACAAATTCAGATCGATCACCCAAACTTTTGCTGACAGCCCTTGATGAGTAGACCAAGAAAATCATGGTTGATTAAGTAAAACAGAGATGGCCACGAACTCCTCCCTAGAGCCAGGAGCACGTTGAAAGTGACTTCACATTCCAGTTCGGTGAGGTGCCTCTATTATCGTCTTCAACTCTACAAATGCGATATGAATATAAAGGTTACTATGAGTCTTTAAATCCAGATGACGAGCGATGTGCTAACTTAATTGTTTTTACTTTATTAGTTCAAGGTATCCACTTCTCAAAGAAGTATAACTCCCTATTTGATGCTCCTAGTATATATTCCATCAATCAGGATCATTTTACAAGTGCAATATATGTCAAGTTGAACCAATGAAGTATTTTCTTACTCTCATACTGAACAATTACTTTCATTAACTTTTGAATAAAATAGCTTTTGGCTTTTCAATGAGGATACTGTCTTGATTTTTCAACGGCCCTGAATGTTGCTGGGCTTCCTCTTTTGCAATGAACAGTGACTTCATTTTGCAAGAATGGAGTTTTTCATGCACATTATTCACGTCTTTTTTCAGTTTATTTTTTCTGTGTAAATTTAAGTCTGGATATAAATCTTGGTCTTATTTTAAGTAAATGTACCCAAATGTCTGTCTATCTC
>JAXCGZ010002508.1:30000-42500 GCA_037179515.1 Halocaridina rubra
TAATTATATTATCATAATTTGAATCCAGATAGCCTCTAACTTGTTTTGGAGAAGTCACAAAATCCAAATTTCTTAATCCCCATCCAAAGAATTGGGGTTCTTTTTTGTTTTCGTCATTATTTTTCCTCATTCCAGTTACTTATAATCCATTATTGTTGGTCCAAAATGAGGCTGAGATTTGAATTAAAGGGAAAACGAAGCCACCAGTGAGGTTGGAGGAAACTGTAAGATGAACAGAGTGGCATTCAGATAGAATGTGTTCATTCCTAGTATAGCAGATAAAGCTGTAAGGTTTGTTTCCATTTTATCCTTCTGTGGTGTAGTTGGTAGCGCCTCGGCACAGTAATTATGTGTTCTAAGAACGATTCATGTTTTCACATATTGTAATGTGCTTATTTGATTATTGTTGGTCCAAAATGAGATTGAGATTTGAATTAAAGGTGAAAATGAAGCTACGAGTGAGGTTGGGGAAACTGTAATACGAACAGAGTGGCATTCAAATAGAGTGCCTCATTCCTAGTATAGCAGATAAATCTGTAAGGATTGTTTCCCTTTTGACCTTCTAAGGTGTAGTTTGTAGCGCCTTGGTACAGTAATTATGTGTAGTAGGTTCAGTTCAGGTCGGAGTAAAAACGATTCATGTTTTCACATATGGTAATGTGCTTATTTGATTTTATATATATATATATATATATATATATATATATATATATATATATATATATATATATATATATATATATATATATATATATATATATATATATACATATATATATATATATATATATATATATATATATATATATATATATATATATATATATATATATATATATATATATATATATATATATATATATATATATATATATATATATATATATATATATATATATATATATATATATATATATATATATATATATATATATATATATATATATGTGTGATTACCTAATTGTGATTACCTAATTGTGTTTACGTGAAAGAGCCCAAAGCTCGTATCTTCCCGTCTCCTCATCGGTTCCATTTTAGACTTAGTAATACTTATCATACCTGTCCTTAAAACTATGGATTGAGATAGCATTAACTACCTCCTCACTTAGCGAATTCCAATTATCAACTACTCTTACACTGAAAAAGTATTTCCTTACATCCTGCAAAGAAGTTTTCTTACGAAGCTTCAAACTATGACCTCTAGTTCTAGAGCCAGCCATATCAAAATATCGATCCCTATCCACTCTATCATAACCATGAAGGAATTTAAAGACTCTCACCATATCCCCCCTCACTCTTCTAGCTTCGAGTGATGGTAAGTCTAATTCCCTCAGCCTCTCATCATAACTGAGATTGCGTATTTCTGGCACCAGTTTCGTGGCATGTCTTTGAACTTTTTCAAGCTTAGCTATGTGCTTATTCAAGTTCGGATTCCAAAAGGGGGCTGCATATTCGAGTTTTGGCCTCACATAGGTTACATAAATATTTCTGAACATTTCCTTGTCCATGTGCCTGAAGGCTACCCTTACATTTGATAAGAATGCATATGCTGCCCTTACTATGCCATTTATATGTATTTCTGGAGACAAATCTGCCAGTATGTTTACTCCTAGATCTCTCTCATTTTCTGTCTCTTGAAGTTGTACTCCAGCCACCGAGTAGTCAAGCTTGGGCCTTCTTGCACTTGTACCCATTCTCATTACTTACATTTTGAAGTATTGAATTTCATTAGCCACTTTTCTGACCCCTCATGCAGATTATTTAGATCCTCCTGAAGTTCTCTACCATTGTTCTCGTTTTTTACTTTCTTCATAATCTTTGCATCATCTGCAAACATATTCATGAATGAATTTACAGACTCTGGTAGGTCATTTACATATACAATGAACAAAAGTGGCCCTAAAACTGAACCCTGTGGAAGTCCACTACTAACTCTTCTCCATTCAGACACTGAGTGTCTTACTCTAACCCTCTGTTCCCTTCCTTCTAAGTAAGTTTTTATCCATTCCAAAACATTTCCACCTATTCTAGCCATTGATTGCAGCTTCCTAATAAGTCTCCCATGTGGAACAGTGTCAAACACTTTCTGGAAGTCTAGGAATATGCAATCTGCCCAGCCCTCTCTTTCCTGTAAGATTTGGCTTACCTCATCATAAAATTCTAATGAGTTTGTTACTGTTGATCTACCTTCTCTGAAGCCATGTTGCCTCACTGACAAAAAGTTGAAGGATTCCAAGTGAAGAGAGATATGTTTCCTTAGTAGTTTCTCCATAACTTTGCAAACTATGCTGGTCAAGGAAACTGGTCTATAGTTCAGAGCCGTATCCCTCCTTCCCTTTTTGAAGATAGGTATCACATTTGCTTGTTTCCAGCATCTTGGAATCTCCCCCGACTCCAGTGACTCCTTATATATGATACTTAGTGCCACTGATATTGTGTTTGCGCATTGTTTAAGCACATGAGGGGATATGTCATCAGGACCTGTAGCTTTATGAACATCTAAATCCATCAGCGCTTTGCATACCTCTGTGGCTGTAAGGTTGATGTTCTCTAATGCCGGCGCTTGAGCTTCTATCACTGCAATCTGAGGGGGTGGGGTATTTTCTACTGTAAATACTGACTGAAACTCCTTGTTCAATTCTTTGCAGATCTCTTCATCCGTCTCAGTGATGCTTCCATCCGCTCTCTTTAGCCTTAAAACCTGTTCTATTACCTTCAGTTTTCCTCTGATAAAGCTGTGGAAAAGCTTGGGATTTTCTTTAGCCTTCCTGGTGATGTCCCTCTCATAGTCTCTCTCTGCCTCTCTCCTTTTACTTAGGTAGTCATTTCTTGCTCATTTGTAGGTTTGCCAGGCATTTATGTTTTTTCTCCTCCTATACCTTTTCCAGCATTTGTCTCTCCACTCCTTAGCTCTTTTACACCCATTATCGAACCATTTCTCTCTGGCATGAATTACACCTACTTTGGTGACAGGTATGCAGCAATCTACTATCTTCCCATATTTCTCACAAAAGATGTCATACATTACTTGTACAGATTTGTTGCAAAATAAGGTTCTCCAGTCAATAACTGCAAAAAGCCCTTTCATTTTGATGTAATCTCCTTTCGGATAGTTCCTCCTCATGTCCTCAGTGCCTCTACTCTCAGGAAGAATATCTTCAATGATATACTCCATCAACAACACACAGTGGTCACTCTTTCCAATTGGTGGTTCATACTCAATTTTTGCAATATCCAACACATTATCTGTGAACACTAGATCAAGTAGTGATGGCTCATCCCCATCCCTGGCCCTTGTTGGTTCCATTACATGTTGGTGTAGGAAATTCCCTTGCACGCAATCTAGGAATCTTGCCCCGAATGAGTCCTCACCACTGTGTGGGTCAAGATTTATCCAATCTATCTCTTTATGATTAAAGTCTCCCATAATCAAAATCCTACATTTTTTTCCCGTGCCATGTTAACAACTGAGTTTATGACTTCAATAGTACCTATATGACTTTCCTCATAAACTTCAAGCCTATTTTGGTTCCTTGGTGGGTTGTATACAACAGTTATTATAATGCTCTCTGACCCAGTATTTATGCGAGCAACAAGAAATTCCTTGAACTCACTTTCTATAGCCAAGTTTATTTCTTCAACTTGAATCCTTTCACTTATGAGCAGTGGTATCCCTCCACCAGTCCTCTCAGATCTTTCAACCCTTAGTATTCTGAAGCCCTTAGGAAAAACTGTGACACTGATTATGTCCTCACTCAACTTAGTCTCTGTAATTGCTACTATATCTGCCTTACTGTTGTGAATCCTATCTTTTAATTCTACTGCCTTACCAGCTAATCCATCAGCATTTGTGCATAACAATCTTAATGAGGCCCCATCCCCTGATCTTCTGTCATTATCTTCTTTATCTCCCCTTTGTCTGGAAGAACTCTGTAACGAAAATTTTTCTTCTGTTCTTCATTTCTTTCATTATTTAACCTTCTTGCCTCTTGCAACAAGTTTTTGATGTTTCCCATCTCTTCCTGTGTTCTGTATCGTCTAATGAACACTTCTTTGAATTCTTGAAGGTCTTTTAGACTTTTTTTTCTCAACAATATTTCCCTACATGTGTGTGTGTGTGTGTGTGTGTGTGTGTGTGTGTGTGTGTGTGTGTGTGTGTGTGTGTGTGTGTGTGTGCGTGTGTGTGTGTGTGTGTGTGTGTTTGTGTGTGTGTGCGTGTGTGTATTCACTTATCTATGTATATATTCATATATTTATATTCATTTATCTATTTATTTATTATGTTATTCATATATTTATCCACTTACTACATTATATATTTATGTATTTAACTATTTCTATATTCATTCATCCACGTTTCGAAGGTGTTATTGAGTTAGCATTTGAGATCTCGTATATCTTGGAGCAATATTATTAATTACTATTTTTGTTACCCGCATTCTGTGTCTAACTTCTTTAACGTTAAATGACAACCATAACCCAGTGCTTCAAAGCTTTCTTAAGCCCATAACATCTTCACCGTGGAACGTTAGGAAAGTCATCCAGCCTTGATTACACAGTTTCAGATGATTTAATCCATCTCCATTCAAATGGGGAATCATTGTGCCTCATAAAACGGTGTAATTATCTATTTGAGATGTACTATACGGTTAAAGGTGCTATAACCCCATCAGGTATAATAATTTCTACAGTTATTCATATCAATTCATTATTTTTGTCTGCTCTCCTACTGCTCTGCTACGTATCTATCCACATATCCATATCATTTGTCTTTCATTAGTCCAGTCTTTCACCTTTATCTATGTAATAAAAACTTTCTCTTTGGCCCATCAATGCTTATATTGTTTTTTTTTTCTACATTCTATTTCTCACTTTATACTATACACAGTATAATATGCCTACCTCAATTTTATTCCCGTTATAGCATTGAATTGGAACACTCTGAATTCACAATTAAATATTTGGTAGCTACAGTATATGCATTTTAAGCGATGAAGGGAAATTGATGTGAGTGAAATAAAATTCCTATGTGAATATTCGCTTTTAGATCCCATGAACTATATCGCCCTCATCAAAGTTTATACAAATGAACAATGCATACTGTTTCTCTTACACATGTATATTCATATATAAAAATGCATGATCATGCATGTATGTATGTGTGCGTAGGTTTTTATGGATATATTCATATCTTCATTTATATGTTTATAGTAGACTAAATTCATTAGATGGTTGGAATTTTTTCATGAATCTAATTATTAATATATTCTCGTATAAATCAATCTATGAAAAAACTTCAGTTGCTGACCTTCTATTCTCTACTGACAAAACCTACAGGTGCAACAAACCATTTTAGAAAATTTCTTGCTTATGTAAAATAAAAAACACCGAGGAAACTTTAACCTCTTTACGACATCTTGTAAATATTCCATACGCCTGTTACTGTAAAAAAAAAAATATATGCTATTAAAGTGTTTGCTTACATACAGACTGCAGCAAGAAGCTGCCATCTCTCCAATGTCTTAGTTAATATCGTTAAGAATTTATAAGAGACATTTTAGGACATCGAGTGAACTCTATGTTCTTTATTATGCATTCAGCACAAATGAGACTACATTGCCAACATCAACAAAATATCGCTCATGTATAACTAACTGCTTTATCACTGCACACAAATGCAGCTCTACTGCGGTTACCTGCTGAAGTGCTATTTCCTTCTAAAGAGCTTACAAGTCTTAACTCTTGGTAAAAGTACACAGATACCTACCAGAGAACCCTCTTTACTAAAAGGCACAGAAATATGAGTGTTTGTGCATACCATCGAATTGAGCAGTGAAGAAAATACTCACAAAAATCACAATCTATGGACGTAATTAGCCGGGCATAAAGTAATTTTACCGAGAGGTTAAAACACTAAAAGGATATTAGGAAAGACGCAAAAGGACAATTCACATCACTGGAATACCTTTCCGCTTAGTGATCATGAAGGTTAAACACAACAAGTATTAATTTTTCTTGCCACCAATTAACGTTCTGTTTTTGAGAAATAATAAGCTGGGCAATGAGGAACCAGCCTGAACACTGGTAGTGCATCCATATATAAAACTGGACCCTGGTCCTTATAAGAGGCTTCCCCAGTTTACTCTCAACAGAGACTTGAAAACTCAAGATGCTATCACCACCATATCATATGGTGAACCACAGGAAAAAATGTGACAAGAGAAATACTTGATGAAAATATCTTCCATTGGAAATGCCGTAACCAAAACGTAAGCTTTTATCGAACAAGATATAATAATTTTTACCAGAGGTAGGGTGGGCTTAATCTCGCAATTTCTAAGGTGAATTACTTATTGACCAAGCAACGCTTTAAGATTAAGTAGACCTCTAGCTAAGAATTTCTTATTTAGAAATCATATCTCGACTTAGTAAATAAGGGAAAAGAATATGAAAAACCTTCAGCTTGTACAATGACATATTTAGGTGTCTGGAACGCCTTTGGATGATGTGGACGTTTTACCTCCTTTTACTTGAGTTCTAGGGGCAGAATTCAAATTTATTCCTACTTAAGCAATATCCTCTCTGTGGATATATGGCACCAGCCGCCCATTGCAATGCTGCAGCTGAAAGGTCTTTTGGACTTAAATAGGACTGTCCAGGACAGTTCGATGTTAAGTCTTTCTTCAGTTACGGTTCTTCTTCTATGCCTACATCAACACCGAATATTCTTGGATATTCGTTACACATCTCTTACTAACCCTTCACATCTGACAAGTCACAACACTTGCCATCTCTGTTTCTTTTTACTTTTTATTTTCTTCGTGCCCAGGCCCGATGAGCGCATATTTATTTATTTATTTTTTTTGCCTGTCTTGGTGTCACAACCATAAATATATATATATATATATATATATATATATATATATATATATATATATATATATATATATATATATATATATATATATATATATATATATATATATATATATATATATATATATATATATATATATATATATATATATATATATATATATATATATATATATATATATATATATATACATATATATATATATATATATATATATATATATATATATATATATATATATATATATATATATATATATATATATATATATATATATATATATATATATATATATATATATATATATATATATATATATATATTAAACACTGATGGCTTATCTTATTTTTATAGGAATTGAAGAAATAGATTTCTCTGTAAATAAAATATCATATGGAATATGTTGGTCTTACTAGCCCTATATACAACAGTAATATTTCCATTATAATAGTAAAGAGGATCTGGCCCCACAAAAAATGTTTCTTTAAAGTTCAGGACAACTGACCCTGTGCACATACTGCAGATTTGACATATGTAAAACTTAGTGTTGTTTCTATCAGTGCTCTTCCACTCGCATGTTTGTCATAGTGTCACCTTAATAGGTCTTTTGTAATTACAGTAATATTATTGACTTTATATTATTAGTGTCTATCTGTTCTGTCAATACTATTGTGTTTCCTCCATTATAAGCTAGTAGCCTTTATTACAAGTAATATTGTTAGCCAATAGGAATTACCTGGGAACCAGCAATATTGTATTGTCAAGCTTCCATCTTCTGCCATTTCTAGGTAATATAATAAAAGCTGAGGTCTCGCTTACTCTACATGAGTTATTGGCAGCTGGGGTGGAAGCACATCCACCTCCTTTGTAAATTCATTAAAGGGCCTTTGGTAATTGTATCTTCCCAACACAATAGAAGAGCTACTCGGACTGTCATTTCCCTTGACTGCTCATTGCTCGTCACTCTAGCTTTTCATACTAGTCATTAATTTTTCACTTCCTGGGTTTTATAAGACCAGCTGTTATTTCTGTTTACGAAGACGTTAACCCTAAAGAGTTGGATTCACTCTCAAGGAAGGTGTTAAAACTAATACTAATACTAATACTAATGCTAATAATAACAGTAAAAGTATAAGTAAAGTAAAAATAAATAGAAAAATAAAAATGAAAGTAAAAAAAATAAAAATAAAAATAAAGATAAAAAATAAGAATAAAAATAAAGATAAAAATAAAAATAAAAATGAAAATAAAAATAAAAATAAAAATGAAAATAAAAATAAAGATAAAATTAAGAATAGAAATAGAAATAGAAAAAAAAATAAAAATAAAAAAATAAAAATAAAAATGAAAATAAAAATGAAAATAAAAATAAAAATAAAAATAAAAAAAGAAATAGAAATAGAAATAGAAATAGAAATAGAAATAGAAATAGAAATAGAAATTAAAATTCAAATTCAAATTCAAATACAAATACAAATACAAATAAAAATAAAAATAAAAATAAAAAAGATAAAAAATAAAAATAAAAATAAAAATTAGAATTAAAATTAGAATTAAAATTAGAATAAAAATAAAAATATAAATAAAAATTAAAATAAAAATAAAAATAAAAATGAAAATAAAAATAAAAATAAAAAATAAAATAAAAATAAAAATAAAAATAAAAATAAAAATAAAAATAAAAATAAAAATAAAAATAAAAATAAAAATAAAAATAAAAATAAAAATAAAAATATAAATATAAATAAAAATAAAAATAAAAATAAAAATAAAAATAAAGATAAAATTAAAAATAAAAATAGCAATAAAAATAAAAATAGCAATAGAAATTAATATTAAATATTAAACGTTATAAATGTAAATGTAAATATAAATATAGATATAAATATAAATATAGATATAGATATAAATATAAATATCATTATAAATATAAATATCATTATAAATATAAATATAAATATAAATATAAAAATAAAATAAAGTAAAATAAAGCAAAATAAAATAAAATGAAAAAAATAAAAAAAGAATAAAAGCTGAATAAAATAATAATAATAATAATAATAATAATAATAATAATAATAATAATAATAATAATAATAATAATAATAATAACAATAATACTAATATTAATAACAATATAAATACTAATAATAACAATGCTAATGATAATACTAATAATAATAATACTAATAATACTAATACTAATAATACTAATAATAATAATAATAATGATAATAATAATAACAATAATAATAATGATAATAATAATAATAATAATAATAATAATAATAATAATAATAATAATAATAATAATAATAATAATAATAATAATGATGATGATAAAAATAATAATAATAATAATAATAATAATAATAATAATAATAATAATAATAATAATAATAATAATAATAATAATAATAATGCTTCTCTACTACTACTACCGCTACTACTACTACTACTACTACTAATAATAATAATAATAATAACAATAATAATAATAATAATAATAATAATAATAATAATAATAATAATAATAATAATAATAGTAATAATAGTAATAATAATAATAATAATAATAATAATTATAATAATAATAATAATAATAATAATAATAATAATAATAATAATAATAATAATAATAATAATAATGCTTCTGCTACTACTACTACTACTACTACTACTACTACTACTACTACTACTACTACTACTACTACTACTAATAATAATAATAATAATAATAATAATAATAATAATAATAATAATAATAATAATAATACGAATAATAATCATAATAATACGAATAATATAAATAATATTTATCATACTTATGATACTAATAATGCCAATAATACTAATTCTAATGCTAATTCTAATGCTAATGCTAATGATAACGCTAACGCCAACGCTAGTAGTAATTGCAGTAATAGTAGTAATAACAGTAATACTAATACTAGTAATAGGAGTAATACAAATATTATTAATAGTAGTAATCCTAATACTAGCAATAGTAGTAATACTAATACTAGTAATAGTAGTAATACTAATACCAGTAATATTAGCAATACTAACACTAGTGGTAGTAGTAGTAGTAGTAGTAGTAGTAGTAGTAGTAGTAGTAGTAGTAGTAGTAGTAGTAGTAGTAGTAGTAAGGAAAACTAGATAAATTATGATATGGATGATAATTATAAGAACTGCAAAAAGAGAATAGGAATAAAATAAGCAATAAGAAAGAAAGATATGATAAAAAATATATTTGAAAGATATATTTCGCTGGTACAACAATGCTCCGAAAATCATGCATAGCCTTTAAAGTATTTATACATAGTAAAACGAACCCACATTCCAGTAATTAATCACTTCTATATTCTCTATCTGCCAACTGTAACAATTATTTTGGCGGAAGTCTCTGAATCCATATCAGATGATGTAATATATTCAACGGTACAATAAGGGGTGAATGAGAGAGAGAGAGAGAGAGAGAGAGAGAGAGAGAGAGAGAGAGAGAGAGAGAGAGAGAGAGAGAGAGAGAGAGAGAGAGAGAGAGAGAGAGAGAGAGAGAGAGAGAGAGTCTCTCTGATATTAAAGAGCACCGGATAGACATTCTGCGAACAAATTCTCGTGTTAGATGTCCCTATCAACTCAACAGACACAATATGTAAATTCACGATGGCATACCATATGTAAACAACGATGGATAAGTATGTTTAAGAAGTTGGGCTTCGATAATAGGAGAATACCAATCAAGTACTCTAATGTAAGAAAGAATTCTTGTAGCTAGATGGAAAGCTTTTTATTTTTCTTTGTCTTTTTGCAGATTAAAAATACCTTCAAAGCTTCTTGCTTATACTCTTTGTAAAACTCATCTTCATTTATTGGCTAGATTGTAAAACAGTGTAAAGTAATCCTCTTTCCTAGCTCTGGGGTTCCTCCATTTTTTTTTATGACTGGGTTGAGTAAATCACTAAATATAGTTTTATGTATTATAAACCATATTTCTTACCCAATATTTTTTTTCATGCCCGAATTCTTTTGCCCTCTTTAGAGAACGATAAGAATTCTTGAAGTTTTACTCTTTTAGTGAGTATATCATATGTTTAAGCTATTATGCCTATCTTTCTAAGGGTTGCAGAGGGAAGTTTAATTAGTGACGTTGGAGAAGATTAAAGTAACTCTAATGATCCCTTTTAGTTACAGTTTATGGATACCATTAACACATATTTTTTGAAGTCTTCCATTACAATTACAGGAAAATAACCTTTGAACACAAAAGAAGAATTTATATATTTTTTGCGTCCCATTATCAAAAATAACTTTGTTCAAAGATTTTTTATGCAGTATCATGCTGATTTCTGAGGTAAATTCAAGCTAATTGAAATGAGCTCCCCCAACCTTTCCTATCTCAGATAATGCCCGAAGACATAAAATCTTTGATCTAAAAGCTTTTGAATTCCTTTCTTTCTAGATTTATAATTTTTCGTTTAGTCCTTTCATGTAAAGCAAGCAAACAAAAAAATAAATAAATGTATATATGAAAATAAATAAATAATGAGATAAACATATAAACTTAAATATTAATAAACAGAAAACAGAGAAAGACATGAAAGTCAATATTGTAGATTTTTCATTTTAATGATGAAAACGCTTGCATCTCGAAGAGCGATAAATGTGCACCATAAAGTAAGATTTACTGAATTTTAAACGCATCAGGAGTAAAACACTTCCAAAAGTAAAATTCTCAATACATATGAATAAATCTCTTAAATAACGACACAGACGTGCACACCCGAGTCTTCTTTTTAAGACTATTAAACTCCATCCCCCCTGAGGGAGGGGGTTAAAAATATTTTCTCCATGCTCCCCTGCGTGTCGTAAAAGTCGACTAATTGAGGCCGAGTGGGGGACGGGTAGTCCCCTCCCCTGTATTTTTTCATCCTTCAAACGTCCAAGAAATGCGGGGTTGTTCTGGCATGAGAGATCCAACCAGAACCATGAAAATTGGGTCTTTGAATGTGCGTGGCTGTGATGTAAATGAAAGTAAGAGGGAGGTAATAGGGAGTATGTTTGTGAAGAGAAAGATAGATGTACTTGCACTGAGCGAAACTAAGATGAAAGGGAATGGTGAGGTGACGTTTGGGAGTGTGGTAGGTAGGGTGTCTGGAGTTGAGAGAAGGAGAGGAAGAGAAGGAGTTGCTCTGTATGAAAGTGAAGAGAAATAAGTGTGTGGTGTAATGGAAGACAGTATTTTATATGAAATTGAATGAGTGTGTGGAAGACCTGCGAATGAAAGTGATGGGGGATTTGAATGCTAGAGTAGGGGAGGAGCCAGTGGATGGTGCAATTGGAAAGTATGGAGTACCTGGTAGGAATGAAAATGCAGAGAAAATGATGGAAATGTGTATTGAGAGAGAGTTATTGATTGCTAAGACTGTATATAAAAAGAATGTGCAAAAGCATACATGTGTCAGAGTTGATAATGGAAGAGTAGTTGACAGAGCATTAATAGATTATGTTGTGGTGGACAGGAGGGCGATTGGAAGAGTATTGGATTTGAATGTACTGAGAGGAGCTAGTGATGGAATACCATATTATTATTCAGTGGAAAGTAGAGTGAGAATGGGAAAAA
>JAXCGZ010002508.1:47500-51941 GCA_037179515.1 Halocaridina rubra
AAACTCCCTGCCTATGGCTTTACCCCTTCTTTCTGTTCTCTGATTTCCAGTTTTCTTACTGACCGTTCTATATCTGTAGTTGTTGATGGTGCGACATTTAGCCCTTTCTCTGTTACCAGTGGTGTTCCACAGGGCTCTGTTCTTTCACCTACTCTCTTCCTTCTCTTCATCAATGATCTTCTACAATCCCCATCTTCCTCTCTTCTTCATGCCTTTGCTGATGATTCTAACCTTCACTTTTCCTCTGCCTTTTCTTCACAACCTTCATCTGCTATTCGTAATCAATCTCGTATCACTCTTTCTTCTACTCTTAACTCCGATTTGCAGATAGTATCTGAATGGGGCACTCAAAATTTATTTAAATTCAGTGCTTCCAAGACACAGTTTCTGGCTATCTCTTTATATTCTTCTTCTCCTGATAACCCTATTGTCTTCGAAACTAATGAAATTTACCCTCTTAACTCTATCAACATATTAGGAATCCATATAGCCTCTAAATTGTCTTAGAGGAATCACATAATTCAAATTTTTAAATCTTCATCTAAAAAATTGGGGGTTTTGTTTCGTTTTCATCATTACTTTTCCTCATTGCAGTTACTTAAAATTTACAAATGTCTTATCCGCCCCTGCTTAGAATACTGCTCTCACATCTGGGGTCCTTCTTTCTTTACTTATCTTTTTGATAGGGTTGAATCTAAGGCAGTCAGACTCATTAATGATCCTTCTCTTACTTTTAACCTAGATTCTCTCTCTCTTCGCCGTAAGGTATCTTCCCTTTCGCTTTTCTATCGCTACTACTTCCATCGTTGCTCTGATGAGTTGGCGAGTTGCATCCCTCCTCCACTGCCGAGGCCGTGTAACACTCGCCAAGCGGCCTCATCTCACAGGTACTGTGTGGAGAATTGTAGCTCGCGGATTGGTCGGTCCAGTGAATGCTTCTTCCTCTACCTCCAGACTCTGGAACTCTCTTCCTCCTTCTGTCTTTCCTAATTCTTATGACCTTTCATCCTTCAAAAAGTAGATCTATCGTCATCTCAGATCGTAGTCCTCCATATCTCTGGGTCCTCTGTACTTTGATCGTTTTTTTCTGTCTGTCGTTTTCCTTTGTGCAACATTACCTCATCTCTGCCTTGCCCTTAACCTTTTTCTTTTCCTTCGTCTTGGTATTTTCTCGTGGCCGGGTCTATATTGATGAGGGCAGTTTCTGCCTGTCCCGGTGTCACTCTCAAAAGAAAGAAAGAAAGAAAGAAAAAAAAAAAAAAAAAAAAAAAAAAAAAATATATATATATATATATATATATATATATATATATATATATATATATATATATATATATATATATATATATATATATATATATATATATATATATATATATATATATATATATTGTGACAGAGTGTTTCGCTCAAAGTCACCAGAGGCTGTTAGATGCCTTATTAAATAAATTAGTAACATAACTGTTATTTTCTAACTAAAAAAATAATTCCCTTTAACATAACTGTTATTTTCTAACTAAAAAATTAATTCCCACTTCTTGACTTTCGCAGATTATGATTATTTGCAATTTGTATTTTAGCTTATAGCTAATTCTAAATATACCTTATTTACTCTTCTTGTACGTGTAGAAGTATAGCCCCGATATAAAGGCTGCTCCTATTTTTCTGTCTGCTACGAGCCAAGAAAATTATGAGATATAAAAAAAAACCAGTAACCTAACTTTTCATTATTATTCTCGTTTTATTTTATTTGCTTCCACTTGTTGCACCTAAAAATACTGTCTCTCCCTTGCATCTCTGCTATAATTGCCTGCCAGGGACCACCACTAAAATAGTCCTTAAAATGATATCAGAGCCAATTACTGCTCTAGAAATGTATCCTACAGATGAACTCACCAGGAGGAACAAGGAGACACTCTCTTTTGGCGCCGAGACTGCCCGGAGGCAACATCTCGCCTGGGCAGTCTAAGTTTATTTCAAATCTTAATTACGTGGCATCTTCACAGGAATTCATCTAGCACAACAAGGTGAGGGATAGTGTATGGTAAAGCTCGTGGGTCAAGCAAATTGGTTTATTTTCGAGAATTAGTTACATTCGTTACTGGATAAATCTTATGGATTTTCATTCTCAGATTTCATTCCAATACACACGGAATTTTGTAGATTACCAAACTGGAATCTCACATGCCAAAGTTAATTCCTTAACCTGTAAATTACAGCTGATATATATTGCTGAGAAGTTTCTTTTCACTGAATGTGATAAACGAAAATCTCATCCTCTGAAGACTGGTTATGAGCCCGTAAAAATCTATCTCTTTTCCTAATAAATTCTAATTTCATTTCACCCCTTTCTATCATCGTAAATAAAGTGTTTTACGTCAAAAACTCGTCAATAAAGCTATTTTCTAAACAAAATGCAAATATTTAAAAGGTAATTTTTCCCAGTTGGCTTTGCAAATATTTCTTGTTAACCACAATTTAATGAATGCATACCGTATTTATCTTGCTAATTCTTCATATGTTGGGGATAAAGTGTTTTGAGTTATAAGTTGCAAATACCTCAAAAGGTGGTTTTGCACCCTTTTTTTCATTGCAAAGTTCTTGATAACTAAAAGTGAATGAATACTGTATTTATCTCGTAGATTCTTCCTTTATCCTAAATAGAGTATTACCATATTAATTGTTAATCAGTAATAAGCATTGCAACTTTTGTGGTTGCCCACAATTTAAGGAATACATACAGTACTGTATTTGTCTTGCTTAATTTTCATTTATTGTGAATATATTGTTTTCTTTAAAACCAGTAAAGAATTAATGGTTTTGTATGCTATTATGGTAGCATAAATATTTCTGGTTAGCTGTGAATAACCAATATATTTTTATCCAGTAGCATGACATTGGAAACTCATTACATGTGTGCTCATGCTTTCAGTTTCCCATTATAAACAGTGTGTCATTTCTGTTTCTGAAATTGCAGTGTCCTGTATTCTACTCTGCCTGTGTGACAGAGGTAATCATCGAGTTGAGGCCAAAGTCTTGGCATACGTCCGTGGTGCTGGGAAACGAAATCGTACTCACCACCTCCGGGATTCGAGGCAGCATTTCATAAAATTTAATTTGAGAAATTTAATTCAATTCTTTTAATGTCATTGCATTCCCAAAATTAAAAGAAAGTTGAATTCTGAGTTTCATTTAACCGACTAATGGTAATAGAGATAGGGTGTTCAAGTACAAATATCTGTCCTGTCTGTTTGTGAGCTCTTAACCGAGCTCGGTACTTTGAGTCCCCTTAGTAAAACAGAATCTTAACAACACTCTAGCATCCTAAACCCCCACAAGATTGGCGCCCGAACAGGGAGCCGAACAGACAGACTGATTTTATAAATTTATTTTTATTTTGCTTTTTAACATTGCACATGAAACCCGATTACCATTGGCTCGATTATTGAAATGAATGAATTATAGGCTGCACACGAAAATTTTCGTGGAGAGACGTTGCGGATAAAATAATTTTTCTTTATTTTCAATATTAATTATGGTAATCAATATTTTCTTGTTTCCCATGTGGTAAACAATATTTCAGGAAATCTACATGAGGTTATGTGGTAACAGACTTTAGAAATTTTGCATGACGAGAAGATGTGTTATTTAAAATTTCATTTATTTGCGTGATAAGATTGAGTTTTAAAGCATTCGTGTTTTATATATCCGTTAAAGGGTGATACTTGTTAGGAATTGTTTATATTTCCTTGGGATTTAGGAATTGGGAGAAAGCATATTAAGTATTTTTGCTTATAATTGTGTATTATATTCAAGCATTGACTGCTCATAGATTGGAAGAAAAACTTTGGTGTCATTTACCGAGCCTAGGATAAGCCTTTCATGTGTCTGAGTTGTCACTTGAAAATAAATTTTCTCATTACTAGTAGAAATGTGTAATCTGGCTGCCTAGTAAGCTGTTAGCTTATCGTTGGTGTATTTTGCATAGGATCTGTGCCCTTTTGGTAACACTCCAGAATTTTACTTACGGCATTTTATTTGTGGGTACTGCCATATACGCGCTCATACGCAGGCACGACCGCTATACTGTACTTGTTCGTATTACTTACGACATTTTATTTGTGGGTACTACCATATACGCGCTCATACGCAGGCACGACCGCGATACTGTACTTGTTCGTATTACTTACGACATTTTATTTGTGGGTACTGCCATATACGCGCTCATACGCAGGCACGACCGCTATACTGTACTTGTTTGTACTCTCAGGCACTGGGTGCTAGTCGGTAAAATTCGTTGTTACTCATTCCTTTCATTTGCACCATAACCGCAGGTACTGCCACGTATTGCTGTTAAGCAGGCACGACTGCCATTCTGTATTACCAGTGTTTCATACATTGTTTTGCAACATTTTGTTGCTGTTGCACTTGATTGTGTTGC
>JAXCGZ010002509.1:0-15000 GCA_037179515.1 Halocaridina rubra
ACGGACTGGCTTCAGCATGACGGAAGTCATACGACATCCCAAACGAGTTAGAGCTTCATTACAAGGTCAGGATATACCCTTCAAAATTCTTCTCATATTAGATAATGCACCAGCCCATTCTCTGTCAATTGCAATCGTACCCAGAATATAAAAGTTGTATTTCTGCCAATATAATACAACTTCAATACTCCAACCAATGGACCAGGGGGTAATGAAAATGATGAAATCGCAATACCTTAGGAATTCATTTAAATACCTCAGCAGACAGACTGATGTCAGCATGGCAGACCTTGAAATAGCAACTAATGCCTGTGATCTCTCGGTGATAGAGACAAAGAAAAATGCAGTTAAGGATTACTGGAAAAAGTATAATATAAACCACGCCATGTGGTATATAAAGGATTCTTGGGCTAAAGTTACACAGTTGCGTTTGAATGGGGCATGGAAGGAGCTTTGTCAGCAGTTTGTAAACTCATTCACAGGTTTTAATGTGGATGCCCTACTTGATTCCCACATATGGAAGGTCAGCGACGTGAGGAGAGGGAGAAAAGGAGGCAGCACTTCATGAGAACCCATGAAAGCACTCACTGTGCAAAGAGTGAGTCAATTTTTCCACTATATAGAGAGTGCCTTGGAGATTTTGAATAAAGACAATCCTAATATAGAGTGTGCAGGCTTGACGTCTTGAAAGATTGGTTCTAGGACAATTCGCCTCTAGACAATTCGCCGCAGGACAATTGGCCATAGGACAATTTGCCGTAAGACAAATTGCCGTACTGATATTCTGTCGAAAGGATATTTTGCCATAAAACATAGAGTATGACTTATAAAAACAGTAGGGAAAAAATAAAAAGAGTAGAAAAAAAAGTTGAAAATACAAAGTAAATAAAGGGCATACTTTATTTTAAAAACAACATTTTGAGAGCTAAAAAGCATGTAAGTTCATTACAATTGCACGCATATAATGTTTTTTTATTTTGATCGTGCCCTCTGACAATGCTTAGTATGTGCTTATAAACATATTTGCATATTTTTTTGTTTGAAGTTTTTCCTATTGTGCAATCGAGTATCTTCTTTTTAGAAGGAAATTCTTCATTTCATTAGAAATTGATAAGTTTCCATATATTTGGATGAGTATTTGTAATGGATGCTTGCAGTGCATTATGAACACCTTTTATGCTATTGTTAGCATTAGACAGGTGATTTAGGGTTCTTTTTTACAAATGACATGAAAATGGCCGCTTTAAATACTACGCCTATAATTAAATGACTTTATATTACACACAGCAAGGTAATTTCAAAACCAAGACCAAATAATTGGCAACATACCCATATTCTTTTCCTTATCTCTTATTATAAGTAATCTAACAAACTTTATTTCCATTTCAATACAATGGGTATTCGTCAGCCAGGGCAAGCCCCAACCCCCCACTGTGGTGTCCAACCACAGCAGTTCCTGCCAGTAAACAGCTTAAACTCTCGGTCTTGGACGGGAACCGATCTTTCGACCTCGTGAATGCGAAGCCAGCGCGTTACCACTGTACTAGCCAGCAGGCTCTATGCTTTACGGCAAAATGTCCTTGCGGCGGAATATTCGTATAGCGATTTCTCTTACGGCGAATTGTCCTACAGCCAATTGTCCTGTCACGCGAAAGATTATGCATGATGTGGCCTGCTACAATGAACTTTTGAAAGAAAAGAGGAAGACTGCACGGCAGGCATCCTCTATGCTTTACGGCAAAATGTCCATGCTGCGGAATATTCGTATAGCGATTTCTCTTGCGGCGAATTGTCCTACAGCCAATTGTCCTGTCACGCGAAAGATTATGCATGATGTGGCCTGCTACAATGAACTTTTGAAAGAAAAGAGGATGCCTACTTCTCAACCCGCCAAGACCTATCTGTGGCCGTGCTGTGGGAGATATACTATGTCACCTCGCGGCCGCTCAGGATGCTTCTCTTGTTGTGTCGTTTGTATGGACTCCATCCCACATTGGGCTGACTGGCAACGACACAGCGGATCGTCTTGCCAAGGCGGCCTGTATGCTGGATGGGCATGCTGTGGACGCTGAGCCCTCCCTCCGATGCCTACGTAACATCATCTACTCAGCTGGGTTTGCCATGACGGTCCAGCGCAGGGACACGGAGAGGGCCAACAGTGTGTCCATACAGCACCATGATCACTTTCTTCACAGTCGCTACAAGTATCGCAGACGCGGGTTAATGGTGCGGAAAAACAATGTAGTTAGTGCTCGGCTCAGAATGAGGTATCGGCCTTTATGGCAAGTCTCCCAGACTCTAGATATGCCACAGTACACCTCCTGTAAATTATGCGACCGTCCTAATGCTAACACTCTTGACCACTATTGTCTTCAGGGCCCCACAGTGAGAGAGGTTTTACCACGAGGTCAGAACTTAATACAGATCTGCTCATTTTTACTTAATGATGACAACCTTGATGTTATTCTTGCTCGTTATCCTCACTTTGGTGGCCATTAATTATATTGAATTATACATATATTTTCTGTATGTTGCTGTATAATTCTGTTTGTGCATTCTGCGTTTCTCTGAGCTTTACTTTTGCATATAATGTACTCTGTGCTGCCATACTGTGAGTTGTGTGTTAGTATGCAGCAATGTTTTATCAATGTGTACACCTCCCTGTAAACTATGTTCAATTCTTGGTTTTGTATCCATTTGAAGCATTATTTGTATGAACTCATGTAATGTCTGACGCCTTGGCGCAATAAATTAATAAAAATAATACTTCTCAACCAAAACAAGTGATTCTGATGACCCTCAGCCCAGCACATTAAAGCAGTATGAACCCCAACCACAACCAGGGGTTAGCTGTCCCCCCTTCCTCCTCCCTCTCCTACCGCGTAAGTCACCTCCTCACCGCTACCCCGCTCATCCCGGTATGCCTATTGCCCATCGTATATAGAGTGAGCACACCTGTGTAATATTTTACGTTTTTTCTATGTTATATCATTAATACTGTAATACAGTATTATATTCAGGCATTGCAAAATAAAAAAAAATAATTTTCTAGTCTTGCTTTTGTTTAATTTTGTTATCTTTACTTATATTTGCAGCTAGGGGTTGGCTCTCCCACTTCCTCTTCTCCTCCTTCTCCTACCGCTTATGTAACCTGCTCGCCGCTACCACACTCGTAGCAGTGTTGCTCGCCGTATATAGAGTGAGTATAATGTGTTTAATATTTTTAATATACATCATTACTGTAATTCAGGCATTCCATAACAACAACAAAAATTTAGTTTTCTAGTCTTGATTTTGTTAATTTTTTTTATTACAGTATCTTCATTATTCTTTCTAATGCTTCCCCCTCCTCTTCTCCTACCACCGCTTCTGTCACCTGATCACTGCCACCATGATTGTCACCTGTTGCTCGCCGTATAGAGCGAGTAGAATGTGTTTAATATTATTTATTTACATCATTACTGTAATTCTGGAGTTGAATAATAAAAAAAATATTTAGTTTTCTAGTCTTGCTTTTGTTAAATTTATTTTATGTAAGATATCTTTATTTATTTTTGCAGTTAGGAGTTCATTCTAACGCTTCCCCCTCCTCTTCTCCTACCGCTAAATGTCACCGGCTCGCCACCACTACGCTCGTCGCCTGTTGCTCGAAGTATATAAAGTGAGTAGAATGTGTTTAATATTTTTTAATTACATCATTATTGTAATTCAGGCGTTGAATAATGAAAAAAAAATTTAATTTTCTAGTCTTGCTTTTGTTAATTTTTTTTCATGTTATTGTATCTTTATTTATTTTTGCAGCTAGGGGTTTGTTCTAACGCTTCCCCCTCCTCTTCTCCTACCCCTCGAGTCACGTGCTCACTACCACCACCATGCTCGTCCCATGCTTGTTGCTCACCGTATAGAGTGAGTAGAATGTGTTTTATATTTTTTTGTTACAGTAATTCAGGTGTTGCATAATGAAAAAAATATTTAGGCATTATGAAAAAATATTTAGTCTTATAGCCTTAATTTTGTTCAATTTTTATTTTATCTTTATTTACGTTTGCAGCTAGGGGTTCGTTCTACCGCTTCCCCCTCCTCTTCTCCTACGCTTAAGTCACGTGCTCACCGCAACCACGCTCGTCCCATGCCTGTTGCTCACTGTATATAGAGTGAGTAGAATGAGTTTTATATATTTTTTTTTTAGTAATTCAGGTGTTGCATAATAAAAAAAAAAAATTAGTTTCCTAGTCTTGCTTTTGTAAATTTGTTTTATTTTATCTTTGTTGACATTTGCAGATAGGGGTACATTTTCCTGCTTCCCCCTCGTCTTCTACCACATAAGTCATGTGCTCACCTCCACCATGCTCGTCCCATGCTTGTTCTTCACAGTATATAAAGTGAATAGAATGAGTTTTAAATTTTATTTTTCGTTACAGTAATTCAGGTGTTGCATAATGAAAAAATCTAGTTTTCTAGTGTTCATTTTGTTCACTTTTTTATTTTATCTTTGTTTAAGTTTGCAGATAGGGGTTCATTCTACCGCTTCCCCCTCCTCTTCTCCTACTGCTTATTAAGTCACGTGCTCACCATCACCACGCACGTCCCAGTATGCCTGTTGCCCATCGCATAATAGAGTGCGTTAATTTGTTTACTGTACAGTATTGATTTGTAAAGCTGTATATCTTTAATACTGTACACTATTTGTATTTTAATATACATAAGTTCAGGTATTTCAGCTTTGTTATGTACTGTACTTGTAAAATATGTTTTACTTATTTTATTTCTTTGACATAGTGTGTTTATGTACGGTTGTGAACATATCTATGTCTACCATTATTCCTTATGGAAACTGACTATTTAAATTACACAGGCCTTTTGAGCACCTATCCTCGCGTTATTTCGAGAGGAGAGTGTACCCTTGTATGCAACAATGCCGTGTGACTTTTACTCGTCAACATCAACTAACATTTTCACATAAAGATCGTGTTTATGACTATATATTTGGTAATCTTTAAAATAAATTAACTGTAATTCCTTCAAATAACAAAGCAAATAAACAAAAAAATATTCACTTGATAGTATATACGTACAGAATACAACAATGCCATGTGACTATTCTTTCGAAACACTCAACAAGCTATTTCGCACAAAATCATATTTACAGCAATGTGTTAGGTAATTTTGTGAATAAAGTCTATATAATCCTTCAATATGACCAAATACAAAAACAAATAAATAAATAAAGCCATTAACTTTATATATATGAATGCAGCTGTGCTGCTGGCTGTGTATTTGTCCGCCACGCTCACAAACTGTTCAGCACACACAGTTTGAATATACCGCACAAGCCAGGTAGCTAGAAATATTTAGTTATTATTTCTTTATTAATTATTTATTGGCCTCTGACATAACGGTGGAACGACGTAACTCGGAATGACTTAAATTGGGGACCCCCTGTATATATATATAGCCATCGAGATATAACCAATGCGACTTATGACTGTTCAAATTTATAACAACGAACTTGATGGCAAAAGGTTATGTAATTTACTAAATCTCTTGTAACATTCCCTCTCTCTCTCTTATCAGTTTGTGTCTTTGTTATTTTAAGGTTTATAGATAATTACAATAACGACAGTGGCGCCTACGAAAAAAGAAGAAAAAGAAGAAGACTTGAAGAAGAAGAAGAAGAAGAAGAAAAATTTGGCTTCAAAGAAAAAAAATTTATAATTTTTTGTCTATATCTGTCCCTAGCAACAATCATCCACAAAGATATATTCGTTACACATCTCTTATTACCCCTTCACATCTGACAAGTCAGAACACTTCCCATTTCAGTTTCTCTTTACTTTATGTTTTCTTCGTGCCCAGGCCCAATGAGGGTAGATTTATTTTTTTTTTTTTTTTTGGCCCGTCCTGGTGTAAAAAAAAAAAATTAAGCAGGGGAATTAGGACTGGATACCTTTTCAAACACAATCACGTGTTCAATTGCAGGTATGTCACCTCCCAAGTCTAGCATTCCACCATTATGATATGGTGGCCCCCAAAGGTAAAAAACAAAAGTACAGTAATGCAATCTCAAAAAAACTGACAATGGAGAGTTCTAGCCATACTATTTCTTTATCTCCTATAATATGTCACGTCAATTTGACTGTCATGATATTCATATTCACCAAAAGCACGTCTCTCTTCCAATCTACCATAAAAAATCCCCTCCTCCTACATATCACTTACTTCCTTATAGTTCTCAACGTGAAAACCATCACTTACTTTCGAGAGAAGCTTGAAGATGGCATTTGACCTCTGAGATAATCCACTACTTTTAGAAGTGCCTGGAGAGCACATTTGTTCATGCATATTTCATAACCATCTGAAAGAATGATGACGTTTTTAAATTTTATAAAATGAGTCGCCATATTGCAAAAAAAGGTAACAGGATGACTATAAGAGAAATGTGACAACTATCCAACATTAGACATGATGTTTGTTGTGCTACAGAATGAATATATATCTTACGAAAGAGACTAGAAGCCCTCCACTCCAGTCCTCTACAAAAACATGGTACAAATGTAGTCTTCTTTCCTGCCTCCCTCAAAGATTTGGTATATAAATTTCAAAAATTCAACTTGAACTGCCAATGCACTTTTATATAAATATTCCAAAAGGACACTGTAGCATAGCTTTGTCAAATTTTATCAAGAAATTTCAGGTTAATTATCCAGTACAATATTCATGTCTGCAATGTTCAACCCTAGCCCTAAGAGGGCAGATGTACTATTATGTAGTGAGGACAGGAGAATGGCAAGTATACCATATGAAGGATTTCTTTAAAGTTTTATTTCAGTGCACTAGAAATATCAGTCATAGCCTCCAAAACCAAACATTCAACCAATTCTCCTCCTCTCTTCACAACCAGTTATACTAACATCCTCCATAAGCCTACAAAATAAACAAATCTGAGATCTATGGATCAACAGTATTTTGTGTATATATGTTTGATGCTAAAGAAAGAATCAAACAAAAATATTCTGAAGGAAGGGACTGTCATCCCCTCACTTCAATATCCCTTTTAGTTAGCTCATGAGACACACAAGGACTACAGGTGTAGAATTCTTCCTCCCCTTACTAAAAGTAATGCTATTTGTCAGTTAAGGTAAAATTGCAAATGGGAGTACAGTACTACTAACAGTATATCTGATGATTGTGCTGGATTCACTCTCAGCATGTGCATATAAAATATGAAATATAAAAATTAACCACAATTAATATGCACAGAATCTATTAATGATTCTGCCAATCCATATCGAATCAGTGAACATGGAAAAAGATTACCCTAATGAGTGTAAATAATAAACATGAAATAGGAAATATCTGAACAGGTGATCAACCAACCTCTTCCTTGTGGTTTGGGGTCTGAAGCTAAGGCAATATGTCTTTGGAAAAATAAGGACACTTGCTCTGAAAGAATTTCTCTTCTGTTGATTTTGTCGTACTTTAAGGATGTATGAAACACGAAAGGCAGAACAAAAACACAAAACTCAGGCTGTGAAAAAATAAAGAAAAAGATTAATTTTCTTTTATATTAAGCCAAACCCCACTGAAGTTAGCAGGATAGCCACGAAAAAAAAAAAAAAAAAAAAGTGGCAACAGGGTTTCATCATCCCCTGTGCATCCTTACCAATGCTATCAGTTGTTTTGAGGTAAAAAAATAGTTTTCATGCATACCTCGTCTCACAGGTACTGATTGAAGAATTATAGCTCATGCATTTGTCGGTTCAACAACTGTTTCTTCCCATCTCCCTCCAGACTCTGGAAATCTCTTCCTCCTTCTGTCTTTCCTAATTCTTACGGATCTAACGTCATCTCAGGGCCTAATCCTGCCATATCTCTAGGTCCTCAGCACTTTAACTATTCTTTCAGAGCCTGTCTTTTTTCTACTGTGTATCATTACTTCGTCTCTGCCTTGTCCTAAGCCATTTACTTTTTTCTTCTTAATGTTTTCTTCGTGCCCGGGCCTTTGTTGTGAGGGGAATTTTCTTGCCTGTCCCAGTGTCACTCATTAAAAAAAAGAAAAAAAAAATTTGCTCTTCTATACCTGTTAGTAGAATCTTAATACACGCAAGAAATATAGATACAGAATTCTTCCTCCCCTACCACTTGGGATAAAACTATATGATATATACTGTTGATTATTCGCATTGGATAAATGTCTATAGAAAATTTCCATGGTTTTTTATTTATCGTTTTTGGTAAATTAAGGCAGTACATAAGTGTACAAATTTAAAATTAAGTTAAATTTCAACACATTTCGAGAGCAATTCGTGAGTGAGCACCAATATATGTTTATTATTCATGCATTTAAAAATTTCTAGATGAAGGCTGATACAATTTAATATTATAATATAATGGCAGGACGTTCTTAATATTGCGCATGAAAATTAATTTTAAAGAAATAACTATATGTAAACCAACAATAACCACAAAGAACTACACATATATCCTGCCGTCACTTACCTTACATCGACAGACAGGCAAAATAAACTGCAGTACTTCATTTCCACAACCAGCACTGATTAGCAAACACGTCAATTCAGTTACCCAAGCAGCATATGACGTCTGACAGAACCATACATCAGGATTTTCTATCAATGCTTTATAAGTTTCTGCATCAATATCTGGAGCCAAATTATGCAGTGAAGATAAGCTACAAGTAATGCAGTACAATTTGCATTTAATCAATATTTAAAGTATTAACAACAATATTAAGACAATGTGTACAGATGCATGAGCAATGCACTAATATAAAAAAACATCATGCTTAGAAACTTTACAGAAAGGCCACTTTATAATAGAATTAATAGAAAGTCTAGTCTAACAGATCAGTAGCCCTTATTTGAGGACCATAAGTAACACTTCTTGGGGTGCGTAAAAAAATAAAGAAAAAAAATTAATCTTACAAACTCATTCCATACTTCTTTTTTCATTGACATATGTACGGGTATTTTCTGAAAATGGTAATTTCACGAAAAACACTAAGACTATACCTACGCAACATCTACAGCCAGGCTTTTTGATTTTCCTTATAACTATGTCTTCTCCAACAGGATGTCACACTGTAGTGTACATCTCATCATGTCAAATAAGTTACTTTTGTATAAAGTTCACCATCAAGAAGGGCAAGACCGTTCATAGACAAAGTAAAACTCACCCCATCAATCTATATCCATTGACTCATCCTACAATACATCACTTTCAGAGGTTATGATGTGGCATAACAAGCACTTTAGATATGCTGGAAAATAAAGTAATACAAGGACACCCGTGATTACCTGAACACTTGAATGCAGATATCTTGGGTTTATCACGATGCCTGAAAGGGAACAATTTCTTACATACACAATCTTCCAATTCTAGGAGAGCTGCAACACCTTCCTGGGTAGACAATATTTTGAAGAGAGCAGAGCTAGTAGCTTCTACCACTTTAATGTCCTCTGACATTAAGTACCTGTGAAAATAAGGGCATAAAAATGATGCATACTACTAAGCTACAATAGTGAACATGGTAAAATTTACATACCAGTTCAATATAAGGTCATAATTATGTATTGTTTTTCATGGAAAGTTAGTATGTAATATATAAATTTGTGCATACCATGTATAAAAACAAAATATTTCAAACAAATAAAACAAATGCAATAACAACAGGTCTTCAGAACTAAGAGAAAGTCACCTAGAGTTTTTTATTCTCTAAGTAATGCATGCTTTCTTAGTCTTAAACAAGGCAAGGATATACTGAAAAGTACTACTTACACACTCAAAATTATTGTTAAAACTGTCAAAGTTTTCTGATATGTTTCATTATTCTCAAAACAAACACACTTGCTGACTTTAAAAACAGTTAGGCTGATGAAACTAAGCACTGCAGTCAGCTGTTTCAAAACATTAATCTTACCTACTGAGGATGACTATTATCTCAGCAATCTCTTTTATGTCATGATTGTTAACATACTGAACTTGAGAAGAATTCTCTTCTTTTATAAAAAATACAGGGGTCTCCAGTGACACAGGGCCCAATTCTCCAAGACATTTTGTAGCTTCAATAGCAATCTAAAAACAAAATAATAGAAAGTTCTATTGCTACATCCAAGTGCTACCTCACTCCTTTTGTTACGGAAGTGGTCACCCTTATTCAAATTGAAGGATGAGGCATTTGTTTTAAAAGAAAATTAGTATACGTCCACTTAAATATCTATTACAAGTTTTAATGAGGTTTGAAAAAAAAATTAGTATAACGTCTACTTAAATATCTATTACAAGTTTTGATGCCAAACCTTTAGAAATTACTTGTATATCAGACTACAAACAGATACTTTTCAAAAGTTTACATTTTTCAAACATGTCATATCATAATTATCACTTTCATTTCATCAATAACAAAAAAGACTTTATGAGGGATGGCTATTATAAAGCACTGTTGGGCCCAACCACCTAGCTCTAACACTTATATATATTACAAATCTATTAAATTCTTCAAATAATTTACATCAACAAACAGCCACAAATGGGAGAAAAAAAAATAGAAAAACCAGGAGTTCTAGAGAAAACTAGTGCTGAGCGATATATGATAAAACCAATAGCTTAATATAAATATTAACCAATGGCTGACATGAGTAAGACACTGAATTAGTCACTTTTCATCCACTTCTACGACATGTACAGGATACAGCCGTGTTATTCATACTTTCAATTCACCAAAGAAAATTTGTTAAGTAACTCAAAGATACATAGGAACTATGAGTATAAAATTCTTTCCTCCCACAAACAAGAGATACTGAATTTGGTCATATCCTAAAACAACCTTTGTGGTCATCCTATTGACTCTGGTGGAAGAGGGCAGTATGTATTAAAAAAATTCTAGCATCACAACAGCAGATTATGAATAAATTTTCGAATTCTGTCCATGTGATATCATCTAATAGCACTATATAAAGAGTAGCAGTCAAACTCACCTTCTCATCGCTTGATGATGCAAAACCAACTAAACGATGCATCAGCTGATGACCAAGACTTTCATCATCCACCCCTCTCTTGCTAAAAATCTCTTTTAAGGCTCTTCTGCTGATCTTAATCTGGGGAGGATTGAAACTTCACTGGTGATTTTGTTACATCGTAATGAAACAAATATACAACTGTCACAAAGAGATGCAAGTCAATCAAACTCTTAAATAATAATATGCATTTAAAAACAAAAAAGCTGTCTTTTAGAGCAACAGAGGACTTATTTTTTTCAGACACTCTTACTATTATGTAAGTTAAAAATCATGTTTTGCAGTAAAGAATACCCCTCTATAATTTACTACTACTTGGTTTGCTTTTAGATTCACTCCCAAATCCAAAACGGTTATCATCCCAAAGTCCCCTACCATTGACTGTTATCTACATCATTTTACGTTAATCACCCCTACTGCAACTCATCACCTAACTGCTTTCCACAAAACCTCTTAGCATCCTTTGATAGTACAGGTATATCATATTATACGCCTTAATCAGTCCCTATAGCCATGTCTCACAGTCAACCAATGCAAGGCTGTTTGCTGTCAGCATGCTCATCACGTCACAAATCATTCTAATAAAAGCGTTTTAATAGTGTTGAGATTTCCTCCCTCCTTACATCATCAGCACTTATTTCATGTAATACACTGTACAAGCAAATTTTAAGACTCCAATAGACTGGCCACGACCTATACAACAAAACATAGGCAACAAAACATCATCCTAGGCAGATTTACTTTACCTCAATCTTGTTCTTACAACATAGTACATATTCACTCCCCATCTCCATACATTAAGCTTTTTCCCAAAATTCACGTCTCCATAACAATGAAAAGGGGACCAGAAGAGTAGGTCTTCATCCTGTCCTGTCCCACTTAAGCCTAAATTCTATTCTAGATAATTTTGCAACATGGAAAATTCAATGAGGGACTGGCAAGAATCCTTTGTCCTATATCCTATCCCCTTAGTTGTCCTCTACTATACACAAGGCATGTGCGGGTGGTAATCTTATACTCCTAAGCCTCATACATAAGCATTTTTTTTTTTATCTTTACATTGATAGACTACGTCTCGAAGAATTACAGTATAGTCTAAGATACAAATGAAGCCAAGTATGAACTCACCACATTCTTGTAACAAAACTGCGATTCTTTAATTCTCTTACAGTTCATTGCCTTCTTTCCTTCTCCTGGCACGAGGGACAAGAATACAGTCTCCATGTCCCTCTGTATTGCAAGAGTTGTCTAAATAGGGCAAGGCAAGAGAACATAATCCCCCATTTTGGATTTTCATCCAGCAGTCTCAAGGCATATGGAGGGCGTCTGATAGAAAACTCCATCCAGAAGCTTAATTGGGTATTTGAATGAGCTAAGATTGGTAGCATGTTTGTGAGAAGAGATATGGATGTTAGAAGTGAGGGAAACATAAGTGAATGGGTGGTTATATGCTATCACTCAACCCCCCTTACAATTAGGATTCAGGTCCTTGTATGTAGATAGCAAGATTACACCATGAGCTAAGGCAAAAATATTGGCTTAAATATACCTGTCCTGAAGGTGTGAGACTAAAAGAAGCCATTAAGTCTTAAACTAGTGGTTGAGACTTACCTCCTTCCAAAGATATCCAAGAAAATGAGAGTCAATGTAATTTTGGGTGAGGAAGTTCTCAACCTTTTCATACAAAGAATGATTTTCAGAGGCGAGCTGACTCTGGACAATTCTGAGATGTCCAAGATCTGTGTAATCCCTAAATAAAGAGAATAAAGTAAAAATTATATGTAATACCGAATTCCATTAGAATCTCCTAAGCTGGAATTAGTTTAAAAGAAAATATTCTCCATACTATGACAAATTTCGAAAGTTAATACTGTTACATAATGCTAATTCTCTAACATAATACTGAGAAATAAATAATCTACTTACTCATCATCTGGAAGTGGAGGCAAACGAACGACAACACTTCTCAGTTCATCGTGTGTGGTTTTTATAACTAATTCCAAAACTCGTAATGTTGATTTAAGTATACTTGAAGAGTTTTTTGCAAATGGAAGCAACCTGAAATATATATCATTATATAACACATTTTATATAGTGGTTAAACTCCTACAAACACATATAAGCAAAGTGACATATGGTATGCATATATTGCAATAAGCTCACATGTACAAAAAATAGGATACAATAACACAATACAATCTGCCAAATTACAAGCAATGATAAAATTGTTACCCTCATCCATATAATTTAATATTTTAATTATATAAATATTATCCTTCATCTAAACTGAATATTACAACATTACACTTTCTTCTAAAGAAAGTAAAAATATGTAGTGTTGAGGAACAGGGAAATACATTTCTTGGTCATATACAAGTACCTGTCTTGCTGTGATAACATAACTACTCTAAAACATTTGGAAACCGACTTAACAAGAATAAAGAAATTTACACTGGCACAAGAGTGATGAGGTTCAAATGAAGTTTAATGAAGTCATTAAATGGTTTAAGAGAAAAACACATGAAAAAATGAACTTTACCTTATCAGTAGCCTATTCCTCAACTACAAGGGTTAATAAAAATCATTACATACCTTGACACTACTTTAGGAATGACTGGCACCAATGTCATTGGGTACCTTTCAAAGGCATAATGGCAAACTTTCCACAATATTTCATTGCAGTAATCTGAAAAAAAAAACACTTCTGAAACTTCTTGTCTGAAGAGAAAGCATGATTACTTATTGAACAATTATGAGGTAAAACTATTGAAAAGATATACCTGAAAGATATGGTGCCATTTCACATAAGAGAGATGTATAGTAAGTGAGGGTATGAGACATGAAATGCACTGCATAATAGGCTGCATCACCCAAATCACCAGCAGAAGGCTCAAGCAAAACTTCCACTACTGCAGCTATTGAGTACAATGCCCGTCGAGCTCCATGTGGGGTTGAGCTCTTAGCCAAGTTCTCAAAAACACCAAACAGAACTTTATGAAGGTCAGCTCGTGTGCTCTTCAAAACAGTTGCTAAAGTACAATCCTGAAATATAAAAGAAAGCATTATATATTTCAATGTTACATTTTATGCAACAAAAACTCATGGCTAAAACTATGAAAAAGAACTGAAATAAATGAACTTTGATGCAGCCTGGCCATCCTTATTTTGTCATATGTTTAGTGGGAAAAAAAAAAAATTTAATTGGTAAATAAATTAATAAATTACTGACTTTCATCTACATATCTACATACATGAGCCATTTTGCCCCTTATAAGGGGAGTGGCTGAGTCAAGGCAAAATACTGATGTTTTGGTAAGAGAAACTACAGAGGGGATTCTCAGTCCCCTCGCTCTGCCTCAGTCAACTCTTACGACACGCAGGGGAACAGAGTAAGTATTATAGCCCCCTCCCTCAGGGGAGGAAATTGAAGTTGCCCCCACATTATAATACTTCCTTTAGTCTTGTCTTTAAATGACCAGATAGTACCTGAATAGCATTCTTTCTGTAGGATAAAGTGGAATGTACAAAATAAGAAGTAACACTAAGTTCTATATGCACCATTGCACATCTTAGTGCAAGATATCAGTTATAAAAAGTATAATAATAGAAAAGGATGACCAGTGCAAGAAGGTATGCCACAGCTATCATACCAGAAACACTAACAGTAAAATTACTAAACAAAGCTCACAAAACTTGTAAAGTCATTTTAAACTCTCTGATATATTAGCTACTTTACAAGTAAATCACAACCCAATACACATTTTTCACTTGCCTCAAATAAAGCACCAATATACAGAAGCGCATTCTTTATCACAGCCATGGAAAAGTAAGGAGGGTTTGGAGTAACAATCAGCTCAAAGTCTACTCCCGTTAGTGGCTCATGAATTAGCTTTGCCACCCCGAGCGTAATATCTCCAATATGTTTCGTTATCAATCGGAAAAAATTATCACGACCAAATAACTGCTC
>JAXCGZ010002509.1:17500-35000 GCA_037179515.1 Halocaridina rubra
TTATTTATTTATTTTTTTACACCACCACACACACAGCAGGACGAGCCAAAAAATAATAAATAAAACAGCCTTTATCGGGACTGGGCACGAAGAATACATAAAGTAAAGAGAAAGAGATGGAGAGTGTAATGACCTGTCAGATGTGAAGGGATTATAAAAAATGTGTAATGAATATCCACTAATATCCGGTGTCGCTGGGGCCATGATCCATCTTAAAAATGCAGCTTTCACAGGCAATCTATAAAGTTTTCTTTTGGACATATAGTTGCTGCTCACACATAAACTAAACTTAATGATTTAATGCAATTTCCCAAAACACTGACCTCTCTATATGTAAACTGATATCAACTTCTCTGTTCTCTAAGTTAAGAACTAATTATCTTCATTGTAAGGAAAACAAATATGGTGAAGATGCCGATAACGATATTGTATCTAGTGTTATTTTTACTACTTTTTTATTAACATTATTGTTAAAATTTTTATTACAGCATTATTATTTTCTAGGAAAGCTACATTTAATTTAACTGTATGTATTACCCTCGTACTTATTAGTTCAATTACATGTCTATTTATACATCACTTTTAATCTTAGAAGAATAACCATTGGACAAAAATGGAAATAAATTTTTGTTTGTTCGTTTGTTAGCTTGCCCCCGTATCAGCTGCTGCACCCTCACACGCTATTTCCCTGACGATATTATATCGATAGTTTGTATGCTGTTTATTCTTAATGCTTTTTATCAATTCTCTTCATAATATTCGATCGCATTAAGCGGTAGAAGAGGAAGAAAAGGATGCAGGAAAACAAACCTCTAACCAAAACGTTTTGCCACTTCCGTATCAGCTGATGCTTATCACTATCCAAGCACAATATCTTACTCATAAAATAATGAAGCCACGAGTGAGGTTGGGGAATCTGTAATATGAACATAGTGGCAGTCAGTTAGAATGCGTTCATTCCTAAGTATAGCAGATATAAGCTATAAGGTTGGGTTCCTTTTAACCTTCTGTGGTGTAGTGGTAGCGCCTTGACTTAGTAATCATAAGTCCTAGGTTCGAGTCCCGGTCGGGGTAAAAAATTATTCATGTTTTCACATATGTAATGTGCTTGCTTGGTTATTTCATGGCCCGAATGAGATTGGGACTTGAATTAAATGCTATAATGAAGCCACGAGTGAGGTTGGGGAATCTGTAATATGAACATAGTGGTATTCAGTTAGAATGCGTTCATTCCTAAGTATAGCAGATATAAGCTATAAGGTTGGATTCCTTTTAACCTTCTGTGGTGTAGTGATAGCACCCTGACTTAGTAATCATAAGTCCTAGGTTCGAGTCCCGGTCGGGGTAAAAAATTATTCATGTTTTCACATATGTAATGTGCTTGCTTGGTTATTTCATGGCCCAAATGAGATTGGGACTTCAATTAAATGCTACAATGAAGCCACGAGTGAGGTTGGGGAATCTGTAATATGAACATAGTGGCAGTCAGTTAGAATGCGTTCATTCCTAAGTATAGCAGATATAAGCTATAAGGTTGGATTCCTTTTAACCTTCTGTGGTGTAGTGGTAGCGCCTTGACTTAGTAATCATAAGTAATAGGTTCGAGTCCCGGTCGGGGTAAAAAATTATTCATGTTTTCACATATGTAATGTGCTTGCTTGGTTATTTTATGACCCGAATGAGATTGGGACTTGAATTAAATGCTATAATGAAGCCAAGAGTGAGGTTAGGGAATCTGTAATATGAACATAGTGGCATTCAGTTAGAATGCGTTCATTCCTAAGTATAGCAGATATAAGCTATAAGGTTGGATTCCTTTTAACCTTCTGTGGTGTAGTGGTAGCGCCTTGACTTAGTAATCAGAAGTCCTAGGTTCGAGTCCCGGTCGGGGTAAAAAATTATTCATGTTTTCACATATATAATGTGCTTGCTTGGTTATTTCATGGCCCGAATGAGATTAGGACTTGAATTAAATGCTATAATGAAGCCACGAGTGAGGTTGGGGAATCTGTAATATGAACATAGTGGCATTCAGTTAGAATGCGTTCATTCCTAAGTATAGCAGATATAAGCTATAAGGTTTAAATTCCTTTTAAACTTCTGTGGTGTAGTGGTAGCGCCTTGACTTAGTAATCATAAGTCCTAGGTTCGAGTCCCGGTCGGGGTAAAAAATTATTCATGTTTTCACATATGTAATGTGCTTGCTTGGTTATTTCATGGCCCGAATGAGATTGGGACTTGAATTAAATGCTATAATGAAGCCACGAGTGAGGTTGGGGAATCTGTAATATGAACATAGTGGCATTCAGTTAGAATGCGTTCATTCCTAAGTATAGCAGATATAAGCTATAAGGTTTAAATTCCTTTTAACCTGCTGTGGTGTAGTGGTAGCGCCTTGACTTAGTAATCATAAGTCCTAGGTTCGAGTCCCGGTCGGGGTAAAAAATTATTCATGTGTTCACATATGTAATGTGCTTGCTTGGTTATTTCATGGCCCGAATAAGATTGGGACTTGAAATAAATGCTATAATAAAGCCACGAGTGAGGTTGGGGAATCTGTAATATGAACATAGTGGCATTCAGTTAGAATGCGTTCATTCCTAAGTATAGCAGATATAAGCTATAAGGTTTGAATTCCTTTTAACCTTCGGTGGTGTAGTGGTAGCGCCTTGACTTAGTAATCATAAGTCCAAGGTTCGAGTCCCGGTCGGGGTAAAAAATTATTCATGTTTTCACATATGTAATGTGCTTGCTTGGTTATTTCATGGCCCGAATGAGATTGGGACTTGAATTAAATGCTATAATGAAGCCACAAGTGAGCTTGGGGAATCTGTAATATGAACATAGTGGCATTCAGTTAGAATGCGTTCATTCCTAAGTATAGCAGATATAAGCTATAAGGTTAGATTCCTTTTAACCTTCTGTGGTGTAGTGGTAGCGCCTTGACTTAGTAATCATAAGTCCTAGGTTTGACTCCCGGTAGGGGTAAAAAATTATTCATGTTTTCACATATGTAATGTGCTTGCTTGGTTATTTCATGGCCCGAATGAGATTGGGACTTGAATTAAATGATATAATGAAGCCACGAGTGAGGTTGGGGAATCTGTAATATGAACATAGTGGCATTCAGTTAGAATGCGTTCATTCCTAAGTATAGCAGATATAAGCTATAAGGTTGGATTCCTTTTAACCTTCTGTGGTGTAGTGGTAGCACCCTGACTTAGTAATCATAGGTCCTAGGTTCGAGTCCCAGTCGGGGTAAAAAAAAAATTATTCATGTTTTCATATATGTAATGTGCTTGCTTGGTTATTTCATGGCCCGAATGAGATTGGGACTTGAATTAAATGCTATAATGAAGCCACGAGTGAGGTTGGGGAATCTGTAATATGAACATAGTGGCAGTCAGTTAGAATGCGTTCATTCCTAAGTATAGCAGATATAAGCTTATAAGGTTGGATTCCTTTTAATCTTCTGTGGTGTAGTGGTAGCGCCTTGACTTAGTAATCATAAGTCCTAGGTTCGAGTCCCGGTCGGGGTAAAGAAAATTATTCATGTTTTCACATATGTAATGTGCTTGCTTGGTTATTTCATGGCCCGAATGAGATTGGGACTTGAATTAAATGCTATAATGAAGCCACGAGTGAGGTTGGGGAATCTGTAATATGAACATAGTGGCATTCAGTTAGAATGCGTTCATTCCTAAGTATAGCAGATAGAAGCTATAAGGTTGGATTCCTTTTAACCTTCTGTGGTGTAGTGGTAGCGCCTTGACTTAGTAATCATAAGTCCTAGGTTCGAGTCCCGGTCGGGGTAAAAAATTATTCATGTTTTCACATATGTAATGTGCTTGCTTGGTTATTTCATGGCCCGAATGAGATTGGGACTTGAATTAAATGCTATAATGAAGCCACGAGTGAGGTTGGGGAATCTGTAATATGAACATAGTGGCATTCAGTTAGACTGCGTTCATTCCTAAGTATAGCAGATATAAGCTAAAAGGTTGGATTCCTTTTAACCTTTTGTAGTGTAGTGGCAGCGCCTTGACTTAGTAATCATAAGTCCTAGGTTCGAGTCCCGGTCGGGGTAAAAAATTATTCATGTTTTCACATATGTAATGTGCTTGCTTGGTTATTTCATGGCCCGAATGAGATTGGGACTTGAATTAAATGCTATAATGAAGCCACGAGTGAGGTTGGGGAATCTGTAATATGAACATAGTGGCATTCAGTTAGAATGCGTTCATTCCTAAGTAGAGCAGATATAAGCTATAAAGTTGGATTCCTTTTAACCTTCTGTGGTGTAGTGGTAGCGCCTTGACTTAGTAATCATAAGTCCTAGGTTCGAGTCCCAGTCGGGGTAAAAAAAATTATTCATGTTTTCACATATGTAATGTGCTTGCTTGGTTATTTCATGGCCCGAATGAGATTGGGACTTGAATTAAAAGCTATAATGAAGCCACGAGTGAGGTTGGGGAATCTGTATTATGAACATAGTGGCATTCAGTTAGAATGCGTTCATTCCTAAGTATAGCAGATATAAGCTATAAGGTTGGATTCCTTTTGACCTTCTGTGGTGTAGTGGTAGCGCCTTGACTTAGTAATCAGAAGTCCTAGGTTCGAGTCCCGGTCGGGGTAAAAAAAATTATTTATGTTTTCATATATGTAATGTGCTTGCTTGGTTATTTCATGGCCCGAATGAGATTGGGACTTGAATTAAATGCTGTAATGAAGCCACGAGTGAGGTTGGGTAATCTGTATTATGAACATAGTGGCAGTCAGTTAGAATGCGTTCATTCCTAAGTATAGCAGATATAAGCTATAAGGTTGGATTCCTTTTAACCTTCTGTGGTGTAGTGGTAGCGCCTTGACTTAGTAATCATAAGTCCTAGGTTCGAGTCCCGGTCGGTGTAAAAAATTATTCATGTTTTCACATATATAATGTGCTTGCTTGGTTATTTCATGGCCCGAATAAGATTGGGACTTGAATTAAATGCTATAATGAAGCCACGAGTGAGCTTGGGGAATCTGTAATATGAACATAGTGGCATTCAGTTAGAATGCGTTCATTCCTAAGTATAGCAGATATAAGCTATAAGGTTGGATTCCTTTTAACCTTCTGTGGTGTAGTGGTAGCGCCTTGACTTAGTAATCATAAGTAATAGGTTCGAGTCCCGGTCGGGGTATATAATTATTCGTGTTTTCACATTTGTAATGTGCTTGCTTGGTTATTTCATGGCCCGAATGAGATTGGGACTTGAATTAAATGCGATAATGAAGCCACGAGTGAGGTTGGGGAATCTGTAATACAAACATAGTGGCATTCAGTTAGAATGCGTTCATTCCTAAGTATAGCAGATATAAGCTATAAGGTTGGATTCCTTTTAACCTTCTGTGGTGTAGCGGTAGCACCTTGACTTAGTAATCATAAGTCCTAGGTTCGAGTCCCGGTCGGGGTAAAAAATTATTCATGTTTTCACATATGTAATGTGCTTGCTTGGTTATTTCATGCCCGAAAGAGATTGGGACTTGAATTAAATGCTATAATGAAGCCACGAGAGAGGTTGGGGAATCTGTAATATGAACATAGTGGCATTCAGTTAGAATGCGTTCATTCCTAAGTATAGTAGATATAAGCTATAAGGTTGGATTCCTTTTAACCTTCTGTGGTGTAGTGGTAGCGCCTTGACTTAGTAATCATAAGTCCTAGGTTCGACTCCCGGTCGGGGTAAAAAATTATTCATGTTTTCACATATGTAATGTGCTTACTTGGTTATTTCATGGCCCGAATGAGATTGGGACTTGAATTAAATGCTATAATGAAGCCACGAGTGAGGTTGGGGAATCTGTAATATGAACATAGTGGCATTCAGTTAGAATGCATTCATTCCTAAGTATAGCAGATATAAGCTATAAGGTTGGATTCCTTTTAACCTTCTGTGGTGTAGTGGTAGCGCCTTGACTTAGTAATCATAAGTAATAGGTTCAAGTCCCGGTCGGGGTAAAAATAATTATTCATGTTTTCACATATGTAATGTGCTTGCTTGGTTATTTCATGGCCCGAATGAGATTGGGACTTGAATTAAATGCTATAATGAAGCCACGAGTGAGGTTGGGGAATCTGTAATATGAACATAGTGGCAGTCAGTTAGAATGCGTTCATTCCTAAGTATAGCAGATATAAGCTATAAGGTTGGATTCCTTTTAACCTTCTGTGGTGTAGTGGTAGCGCCTTGACTTAGTAATCATAAGTCCTAGGTTCGAGTCAAGGTCGGGGTAATAAATTATTCAAATTTTCACATATGTCATGTGCTTGCTTGGTTATTTCATGGCCCGAATGAGATTGGGACTTGAATTAAATGCTATAATGAAGCCACGAGTGAGGTTGGGGAATCTGTAATATGAACATAGTGGCATTCAGTTAGAATGCGTTCTCATTCCTAAGTATAGCAGATATAAGCTATAAGGTTGGATTCCTTTTAACCTTCTGTGGTGTAGTGGTAGCGCCTTGACTTAGTAATCGCAAGTCCTAGGTTCGAGTCCCGGTCGGGGTAAAGAAAATTATTCATGTTTTCACATATGTAATGTGCTTGCTTGGTTATTTCATGGCCCGAATGAGATTGTGACTTGAATTAAATGCTATAATGAAGCCACGAGTGAGGTTGGGGAATCTGTAATATGAACATAGTGGCATTCAGTTAGAATGCATTCATTCCTAAGTATAGCAGATATAAGCTATAAGGTTGGATTCCTTTTAACCTTCTGTGGTGTAGTGGTAGCGCCTTGACTTAGTAATCATAAGTCCTAGGTTCGAGTCAAGGTCGGGGTAATAAATTATTCAAGTTTTCACATATGTCATGTGCTTGCTTGGTTATTTCATGGCCCGAATGAGATTGGGACTTGAATTAAATGCTATAATGAAGCCACGAGTGAGGTTGGGTATCTGTAATATGAACATAGTGGCATTCAGTTAGAATGCGTTCTCATTCCTAAGTATAGCAGATATTAGCTATAAGGTTGGATTCCTTTTAACCTTCTGTGGTGTAGTGGTAGCGCCTTGACTTAGTAATCGCAAGTCCTAGATTCGAGTCCCAGTCGGGGTAAAAAAAAAATTATTCATGTTTTCATATATGTAATGTGCTTGCTTGGTTATTTCATGGCCCGAATGAGATTGGGACTTGAATTAAATGCTATAATGAAGCCACGAGTGAGGTTGGGGAATCTGTAATATGAACATAGTGGCAGTCAGTTAGAATGCGTTCATTCCTAAGTATAGCAGATATAAGCTTATAAGGTTGGATTCCTTTTAATCTTCTGTGTAGTGGTAGCGCCTTGACTTAGTAATCATAAGTCCTAGGTTCGAGTCCCGGTCGGGGTAAAGAAAATTATTCATGTTTTCACATATGTAATGTGCTTGCTTGGTTATTTCATGGCCCGAATGAGATTGGGACTTGAATTAAATGCTATAATGAAGCCACGAGTGAGGTTGGGGAATCTGTAATATGAACATAGTGGCATTCAGTTAGAATGCGTTCATTCCTAAGTATAGCAGATATAAGCTATAAGGTTGGATTCCTTTTAACCTTCTGTGGTGTAGTGGTAGCGCCTTGACTTAGTAATCATAAGTCCTAGGTTCGAGTCCCGGTCGGGGTAAAAAATTATTCATGTTTTCACATATGTAATGTGCTTGCTTGGTTATTTCATGGCCCGAATGAGATTGGGACTTGAATTAAATGCTATAATGAAACCACGAGTGAGGTTGGGGAATCTGTAATATGAACATAGTGGCATTCAGTTAGACTGCGTTCATTCCTAAGTATAGCAGATATAAGCTAAAAGGTTGGATTCCTTTTAACCTTCTGTAGTGTAGTGACAGCGCCTTGACTTAGTAATCATAAGTCCTAGATTCAAGTCCCGGTCGGGGTAAAAAATTATTCATGTTTTCACATATGTAATGTGCTTGCTTGGTTATTTCATGGCCCGAATGAGATTGGGACTTGAATTAAATGCTATAATGAAGCCACGAGTGAGGTTGGGGAATCTGTAATATGAACATAGTGGCATTCAGTTAGAATGCGTTCATTCCTAAGTATAGCAGATATAAGCTATAAAGTTGGATTCCTTTTAACCTTCTGTGGTGTAGTGGTAGCGCCTTGACTTAGTAATCATAAGTCCTAGGTTCGAGTCCCAGTCGGGGTAAAAAAAATTATTCATGTTTTCACATATGTAATGTGCTTGCTTGGTTATTTCATGGCCCGAATGAGATTGGGACTTGAATTAAATGCTATAATGAAGCCTCGAGTGAGGTTGGGGAATCTGTATTATGAACATAGTGGCATTCAGTTAGAATGCGTTCATTCCTAAGTATAGCAGATATAAGCTATAAGGTTGGATTCCTTTTGACCTTCTGTGGTGTAGTGGTAGCACCTTGACTTAGTATTCAGAAGTCCTAGGTTCGAGTCCCGGTCGGGGTAAAAAAAATTATTTATGTTTTCATATATGTAATGTGCTTGCTTGGTTATTTCATGGCCCGAATGAGATTGGGACTTGAATTAAATGCTATAATGAAGCCACGAGTGAGGTTGGGGAATCTGTATTATGAACATAGTGGCAGTCAGTTAGAATGCGTTCATTCCTAAGTATAGCAGATATAAGCTATAAGGTTGGATTCCTTTTAACCTTCTGTGGTGTAGTGGTAGCGCCTTGACTTAGTGTCGTAGGACTTTTGGCTAGGTGTCAAAGGAAACATTGAACACTCTCTCCAGTGTGTGATAGGACGAGGCCTATGGATAAGAAGTGTCACGAAGATATATAGCGGGTCCCGTGGGACTCGGCATCTGGCGTATCTAATATCTCAAGAGGGTGAGAGATATAAACCAGTCCTTTATTCCCCATACCACACAGAAACACTTATCCTAAATGTGAAGTACAAGCCCAGGGGAGATACCCAATGGCAATAGGCAATTACCACCCACTCCTTTGCAATAGGCTCGTTGGATTAGCCCCTCCCCTTATAGGCGGGACTCCACTTCGAACCTGGAGTTGATTTGCAGGACTGGATGTCAAGACACGCCCTGCCCTTGGGGTATTTCAAGAACCACCCAGGGCAGACACAGTGAGTTGAGTTAGAGACCGGGCCTTGCCAGCAGCAGAGTTAACACAGTACAGCTGAGTTAGCCTCCCCCTTTTGGGGGTGGGACTCAGGAATTAGTCGTGACAGGAACTGTAGTAATAGGAGCTCTGAGTACATAGATGTTAAAATAAGAATAAACGAATATAAATCCTTACGTATCTTCACCAACCACGCTACCATAATTATAAATATATATATGTAGGAGGAAATACCCTACGTCAGTGGTGACACTCGGTGGGATACTATCTTACAAATTGGTGTCATTAGATGGGATAATAAAATCCCCTACGTCAGTGGTGGACAGCTCGGGATCAATCCACGCCGACACTTTACCGAAGAGAAAGAAGAAAAAAATAGAAGAAAAAAATATATAGCATCTATGGAAGAAAAGTACAAGTGAAGAAACTTCAAGACGCTTACCAGCAGTGAGAGAGTGACACCGAGAAAGTCAGAGCTCCCCCTTCACTTACAGTATCATATTATGAGATCCAGCCACTCTCCCCCGCCTCCGTATTGGCAAGGCCCCTCCCCAGCAGTAAAAGTATCAACGGAAGTATTCATGGAAGTTACCGTCGCACTGAGCCAAAGTGTGACCGGGGCATTGAGTGAAAATGCCCATTACAAGAAGTATAAGTTGCCGGATCCGACCAAGAAGATGGCGATTCGTCGATTTTACTCGAGAGATAGAGAATTGGACGGGAACCTCCAGCGCCCAGAAAGGAAAACCCCCTCCTTCCTTGCCTTCTGCCATGAAGTTCTTCAGGACCACCTCCTTAAAATAGCTAAGTACTTGTGATCTGTATCCAGTGAGTAATGGGACAATTAGTAAAAGAAATTGAGGTCGGTGGACGCCGCCATTTTATCTTGTAGTTATGCTTTGACTCAGCCAACCCGCCTATGAGGGGTGTGGCGCTTAATAAGTTGATAAAAGTAGAATTTCTGTACCCATTACTAACACGGATAATTTGTACTAATAGCTATAAGCAGTAATAAACTCCATTTTTGTTATAATTTGAGTAATATAAAGAATTTGCGTTGGAAGTGTGTTCCATTTATTTGTATTAATGCTTAGATTGAATTTTAAGAACGCGAATGTATCGATATTTTAATTGACAAATTTAATGCACGTGAAATCACTATTACAGTATATTAATTTCTTAAGTGTAAGAATTATAGTGAGTAATATACTTGAATCTGCTTTTAAGGTTTTACTTAGAACACGTGTGATTTTCGAGAAAGGAATGCGGAAGTGACCGATCGATCTCCTAACCTCGTTATTATAAATATGTAGTAATTGTACTGAGCTTTGATATTTTAAAGTACGTGTAAAATCATTTTTATATAAATTTCTTAAAGCGTAAGAAATAGAGTGTTAAGATTGCGCCTGTTTTTAAGTTTTTTTTTCTTTTTTTTTTTGTTTGTTTTTTCTCCGCGGGAGGAATGTTTTAGCAAAAGAAAGACATAAATGACAGATCGTTCTTTTTGTGTTATGATGATGGGGAATTAATATTACGATACGTGTGTGGCATGTTTTTCTTGAAGAATAAGAAATTTCGTGATATTAGTTAGAGATGATTTTTTAATTTCACGCTATGCAGGTGAAAGTAAGAGTAAATTAAGAGTAATTTGTGCTGTCCTAGAATAGGGAAGGTTTTTCAGTGTCACCCAAACGTAGCTTCAAGGGAGTAGAATGTTTGTTTGTTCGTTAGAATGGGACTTAGGACTAGTGAGGCAGTCTGTGACCGTGCGGCCCAACCGAGATTTCACCCTTACTCTTCTTACAACCAACGTTGTAAATTAAAGGGAATGTTACAGAACGGGGATGATTGTCTTGAAAGTGATGTAGCGAATGTGACAGCGAGTGAGTATGAATGACTGGGGGTATAATGGGGGGTTGCTCTAGGGGGTGAAATCGCGGAAAGCACCGTTAGGAAGCATGATTGGGGAGTCTGCGAGGATCGTTCCCCTGCTCCGCCAGGTCCTTCTGCATGCCATATCAGAGTGTATTTATGGGAGGTGATGCGCTGTTGCAATATCTAGTGAGGGATATGTTTGAGAAAGTAATTCTCCACCTGCCCAGATATGGTTGAAATGCCAAGTTTGTTTTATTTTTGTTTTGTCCCCTACTCCGCCATTGAGATTATTATTCGATTTCCGAGAGATTCCAAGATAGATGTTACGTGATAAAGGACGTGAATCTATGAATGATTCTTTATTTTCTTTCCTAGCTGCAGTATATACATTATTTGTCTGAAGAGATATGTTAGATTGATAAAATAAAACTTTGCGAGTTTTAGCCATGATAATGTTTTATCAAAATTATTTCAGCTTGGTCATAAAGAAAGAGTGAGAGCTGACACGAAATGACAAGAAGAATGTTACACAGCCGTTTCCCGTATTTGAGAGAGCAGAAGTTTATCCAGAAGCCAAAAGAACAGGGGAGAAAACAGCGCCCACATGCGCACCCCCGTAAAAGCAAACAGACAGAGCCGTTATAAGTCAAATTCGAGATAGTAAAAGAATATATATATTTTATGTTTGAATTGTTTATGTACAACTCCGTACGAGAATTTGAAACTTAAGAAAAATGCATTCTTTACTGTTGCTAATGAAATATACTTTTTGTTTTTATTATTGCATACACAGGGACAGACTTTTTATATTTTTTCAGATTCCCGTTTTTTTTATATAGTTTTTGTATTGAAGAAATCTTTAAAATCTTACTTAAAGAGTTTTGAAAAGATTATCTAGAGATAACTATGGTTAATCCCTATCATTTTCATGAATTTTAGATTACAATTGAGCTAATTAAAGATAATTGGGAGTATTAGAGATTATTTGCTGAGTTTTAAATTTAAAACTAATGATATTTAAGTCATTATAAGACGTCTGTTAAGAAAAAGATATTTGTACTTTTGTTGATAGTAGTAGGGATAGTGTCACGTATGATTTTAATCTTTTGTTTTAATTTCATCAGAGTGGGTGCGCTCCGACTCAACCCTCTGATTTATAGCAAGAAAAGAATTGTCATTATAGACGAGGATGTGTATGCTGTTACAGTAAAGTCCTTATCAAGATTAAACAGAAAGGAATGGATTTATGCTTCGACAGTTCTGCAGTTGTACACTAAGTTCTTTTTGCTTTTGTTTTTGTTAATGAGGAAATAAGAATAGCCCTCTGACAATAAACGTAAGACTCTATCGATAGTCATTGCTAACGTTTGTTCACGTTCATTTGTTTATTTATTTTATTATTAGAGATACTCTGTGACAATTTTTTATTTTCAGTACAAGTAAAAGGAAGAGGCCCGTCTCAGCTGACACAGAGTGGAGACCACGACATATTTCAAGGTCGCCCAATCTCTCTCTCTCTCTCTCTCTCTCTCTCTCTCTCTCTCTCTCTCTCTCTCTCTCTCTCTCTCTCTCTCTCTCTCTCTCTCTCTCTCTCTCTCTCTCTCTCTCCTACCTTTCACTCGACTCTGAGACTGACAGAGGAGCATTTCGATGCTAAAAGAACGTTGCTGTCTTTGATTTTCTTTTTTTGTTTTTTTTCCAGCGAAGCTAGGCGATAATTGTGCCTACATTTTATTGCAGTCGATAGATTGTTGCATGCTGTTATTGCATAAATACTGATAAGACATCGGTAGTACCGCCATGTGCATAAATGTTTGTGCCACATGTCGCAACTGTTTAGAGAATAGATAGAACTCCCATTGACAAATTGTGGAGCCAGCGAGTTGCCACTTATGCTCTATATATATACATTGATTATGACAGCAGGAATTTAAATATTAAAAGAGACTGTGTTAGAATGAGCATTACTATGAAGTATAAGTATAGAACTCTGTTCTTACTTCTGAATGCCAGTCTCCATTGTATATATATTGATATTTCTGATTTTGTATATTTATTTTTATTGTTTATTATTCTTATTTTTAGATCATGATTATTAGTAATGTTATTATGTTGACTGATATTGTTGCTATCTCTCAATGGCCTGTTGCTAATTATTATTTTTGAAATGAAATCAGCAGTAACCTGATGATTTGTATCTTTTAACTGAATTCATACTTGATGTTATTGTAGCCACTGCTAATAAGAATGTTTCTTTAGTGGCTTTTCTCAGCATTTAATGATTGTTCTTTTTGACATTTATAGTAGAGTAATGCTATGTAGCAGTTGCTAAGCCCTAAGTATCTTGGAATAATAATCTAGTTGTGTAGACACATACCTTCCATTACCACCCTATTCCTAGGCAGCCCCGACCTGCAAGTTCTAAAAGTCTTTAGATTTTGTCCGCTCAGACAAGTCCCTAGTGCCCATTGAATAGAGATTGCAATCACTTGCAGTTGCAGGGGAGGCAAAGTATAGCCTCGATTACCAACGTATGGCCATTGTTGGTACCCTGAAGTCATAGGGAACCTTTCTTACAACTGTAGTAGTGACAGAGGTTCAAATTTTCATCCCGAGGTCTGCTTCGAAGGTACGTGTGGATGGCCGTACGGAAGAGAATCGCTGTGACGTTGCAGGTCTCCTGCGTGGTGGTCTTAGTCAAGATCGGCCGAGGGCGGGACGAGGAAGCCAGGCTGGAAGGATTAGAAAGGTGCCGAATCCTTCCTTTTTGTCTTGCCTATCCGAGTAAAGGAGATATGGTAACAAACCTGGGCCTGCAGCAAGGACGGCGGGGGGAGTGAAAAAATGAAATCCCCGAGGGAAACCGTGGAATCGCGCCTAGCAAGAATTCATGAGCAAGAGACAGAGAAAATAAAAGTCGTCCTAGACAGAGAAAACAAAGTCCTAAAAAAACACTCTAAAAGGCCATGTAAACAAAAAAATGAAAACCCCGAGAGAAACCGTGGAATCGCGCCTAGCAAGAATTCATGAGCAAGGGAAGGAAAGAAATAAAAGTTTTAAACTACTTTAAAAAACCATGTAATCTTGATGAAATCCCAGAAACAAGGAAATCCCCATACATGTCATAACTGTAGTGAAAAGAGAGGAAAAGAAACACAGAAATATTTTAAAATATTTTAATAATACCTTTAGAAGCCACGTAAACGCGTTGATGGGATTCAAACAGAAAGAAAAATAATCCCTATACATGTCCAAACTTTAGTGAAGAGAGAAAGAAGGGTATTTAAAAATCCCTTATTAGTTAATTAAAATTACCCCCATATTAGAACTGAAAAAATGGGAAAGAAAATCTCCCCACCGTCTTTGTCCACTGTGCTAAAAGACAAAATATTTTTTTTATGTTTATTTTTTTTTGTTTTACTAGCTTTAAGATAATTTTAAGCGAAAACTCAGAGTCTCCCTTAGATATAGTTTTGAATAAGTGCCATTGATAAATTGTATGATTTGCACTAAGAGTAATAAGTTGCTTTTCTGCTTGAATAATATCAGTGTTTTGCTTAGATGTTATCACAGTTTTGCTTTAGTATTATTCTTGTTTGAATTATGATTTAATCTTTAGGTTCATTAAGTTTTTATATTAATTGGTCTCTGAATAGTAATTGCATATTGAAATAGTAAATGTTTTGACTTTACACACAGTAAAACATGTTTTGTTTCAGGAGTAGTTTTTAAGGGTAAAATTTTAAAATAAATTAATGCCCATAGTAACAATAGGAGTAGAAATCATAAGATAAGGTTTCTTATAGAAATTACTATTGATGTTATGGTCTATTGCATTTTACATGTTTATACATGCTAATACTCTACTTAATTTGTTTGCTAATGTTTTACATGATTTATATTTTTACTGTAACTAACCAAATTTTGTCTTTTGAAGAAAAAAGAGAAGTACATAAAGTAATGTTATGATCTAAACTGACTTTTGATCTTAATTAATGTTTGATATTAGTTACACACTGAAATTATACTGTTTAAGGTTATGTTTGTTTAAATATAAGAATATGTTTGTATTAAAGATTTCCAACAAGGAAATAGACTCTGCATGCTCTAGTTGTCTGTAGAAGTACTATATATATGTTATGTTTGTGTAAATTGTTTAGGGTTCATAGAAATAGGATTTCTTAGATGATAACTTAAATAATTCGGCCCCGTTTTTATTGTAAACAAATGTTAGTTTAGGATGATGAAACTGAAATAAGAGATATTTCAGTGTAGTGGGGAGGGATGTCGTAGGACTTTTGGCTAGGTGTCAAAGGAAACATTGAACACTCTCTCCAGTGTGTGATAGGACGAGGCCTATGGATAAGAAGTGTCCCGAAGATATATAGCGGGTCCCGTGGGACTCGGCATCTGGCGTATCTAATATCTCAAGAGGGTGAGAGATATAAACCAGTCCTTTATTCCCCATACCACACAGAAACACTTATCCTAAATGTGAAGTACAAGCCCGGGGGAGATACCCAATGGCAATAGGCAATTACCACCCACTCCTTTGCAATAGGCTCGTTGGATTAGCCCCTCCCCTTATAGGCGGGACTCCACTTCGAACCTGGAGTTGATTTGCAGGACTGGATGTCAAGACACGCCCTGCCCTTGGGGTATTTCAAGAACCACCCAGGGCAGACACAGTGAGTTGAGTTAGAGACCGGGCCTTGCCAGCAGCAGAGTTAACACAGTACAGCTGAGTTAGCCTCCCCCTTTTGGGGGTGGGACTCAGGAATTAGTCGTGACAGGAACTGTAGTAATAGGAGCTCTGAGTACATAGATGTTAAAATAAGAATAAACGAATATAAATCCTTACGTATCTTCACCAACCACGCTACCATAATTATAAATATATATACGTAGGAAGTAAAAAGCCCTACGTCAGTTAGTAATCATAAGTCCTAGGTTCAAGTCCCGGTCGGTGTAAAAAATTATTCATGTTTTCACATATATAATGTGCTTGCTTGGTTATTTCATGGCCCGAATAAGATTGGGACTTGAATTAAATGCTATAATGAAGCCACGAGTGAGCTTGGGGAATCTGTAATATCAACATAGTGGCATTCAGTTAGAATGCGTTCATTCCTAAGTATAGCAGATATAAGCTATAAGGTTGGATTCCTCTTAACCTTCTGTGGTGTAGTGGTAGCGCCTTGACTTAGTAATCATAAGTAATAGGTTCGAGTCCCGGTCGGGGTATATAATTATTCATGTTTTCACATTTGTAATGTGCTTGCTTGGTTATTTCATGGCCCGAATGAGATTGGGACTTGAATTAAATGCTATAATGAAGCCACGAGTGAGGTTGGGGAATCTGTAATATGAACATAGTGGCATTCAGTTAGAATGCGTTCATTCCTAAGTATAGCAGATATAAGCTATAAGGTTGGATTCCTTTTAACCTTCTGTGGTGTAGCGGTAGCACCTTGACTTAGTAATCATAAGTCCTAGGTTCGAGTCCCGGTCGGGGTAAAAAATTATTCATGTTTTCACATATGTAATGTGCTTGCTTGGTTATTTCATGGCCCGAATGAGATTGGGACTTGAATTAAATGCTATAATGAAGCCACGAGAGAGGTTGGGGAATCTGTAATATGAACATAGTGGCATTCAGTTAGAATGCGTTCATTCCTAAGTATAGTAGATATAAGCTATAAGGTTGGATTCCTTTTAACCTTCTGTGGTGTAGTGGTAGCGCCTTGACTTAGTAATCATAAGTCCTAGGTTCGAGTCCCGGTCGGGGTAAAAAATTATTCATGTTTTCACATATGTAATGTGCTTGCTTGGTTATTTCATGGCCCGAATGAGATTGGGACTTGAATTAAATGCTATAATGAAGCCACGAGTGAGGTTGGGGAATCTGTAATATGAACATAGTGGCATTCAGTTAGAATGCGTTCATTCCTAAGTATAGCAGATATAAGCTATAAGGTTGGATTCCTTTTAACCTTCTGTGGTGTAGTGGTAGCGCCTTGACTTAGTAATCATAAGTCCTAGGTTCAAGTCCCGGTCGGGGTAAAAATAATTATTCATGTTTTCACATATGTAATGTGCTTGCTTGGTTATTTCATGGCCCGAATGAGATTGGGACTTGAATTAAATGCTATAATGAAGCCACGAGTGAGGTTGGGGAATCTGTAATATGAACATAGTGGCAGTCAGTTAGAATGCGTTCATTCCTAAGTATAGCAGATATAAGCTATAAGGTTGGATTCCTTTTAACCTTCTGTGGTGTAGTGGTAGCGCCTTGACTTAGTAATCATAAGTCCTAGGTTCGAGTCAAGGTCGGGGTAATAAATTATTCAAGTTTTCACATATGTCATGTGCTTGCTTGGTTATTTCATGGCCCGAATGAGATTGGGACTTGAATTAAATGCTATAATGAAGCCACGAGTGAGGTTGGGGAATCTGTAATATGAACATAGTGGCATTCAGTTAGAATGCGTTCTCATTCCTAAGTATAGCAGATATA
>JAXCGZ010002509.1:37500-51808 GCA_037179515.1 Halocaridina rubra
TTAGATCTGCTTTTCGAAGGAAGATAGGTTATAAGAATTAGGAAAGATAAAAGGAGGAAGAGAGTTCTTGAGTCTGGAGGTAGATGGAAAGCAGCAGTCGCTGCACCGACCAATCCGCGAGCTACAATTCTCCATTCAGTACCTGTGACACCAGACCGCTTGGCAAGTGTTACGCGGCCTAGGCAGTGGGAAGGGATGTAACTCAACAACTCATCAGAGCAGTGATGGAAGTAGTAGCGAGAGAATAGAGAAAGGGATGATACCTTACGGCGAAGAGAAAGATAATCCAGACTAGAAGTAAGAAAAAGGTCATTAATGAGTTTGACTGCCTTAGATTCAACTCTATCAAGGAGATAAGTATATGAGGAAGCACCCCAGATGTGCGACCAGTATTCTAAGCAAGGATGGATAAGACCTTTATAGATTTTAAGTAACTGTTAAAGAGTTAAAGTAATGACGAAAACTAAACATAACCCCCAATCTTTTGGATGCAGATTTAGAGATATGAACGGGAGCATTATTTTACTTATAATGTTTGCTCTTTTTTTGTGGTCACTAGCATGTCATAAGGCAATCTAAAAGGGAAAAGGAAGCAAGGAACTAACAAGCCCTTCCTCACAAAATTTTGATTTTCCTTTCCACAAATGAGCTAGTACTAGGAGTGAAGTCATACAGGATATAAGAAAGCCATGCTGCCTCACGAATTTTATTCAGCTGTGGCCAAACTTCGAACTTAAGTGGGACTGGGTGTCATGTTGGAAGAAAAAATTACAAACTTACCAAAACATTTACAGCTTCCAATGCAGTTTGATATATTTCTCTGAAGTGATGATCCAAATGATCACCATTGTGTGCTCTGTCACCGCTTTGTATGAAGAGTAAATAGACAGCCTGCGTTGCGGCAAGACGAAGCTTATGACTGGGACTGGATAGCATACTGTAGATTTCCCCACAACGATCATATTCGGGAAATGAGTACCTTGACCACTCACGCTTAGGGTCAAGCTGAAGGTAAACATGGGAAAGAAGATACGAAAAATTAATTACCAAATAAATAAAGAAGATACCAATATCTGAAAACAGAAATTCATTTATTATTAAATTCAACATGCAACCATAACACTACACATATATAAACTACTAACATGGATAAATAAATATATTCCAGTTTCTCAATACAGCACAGACAAAACCTAACACTTACCTTCGTAAGTTCTACATTTAAGTAAAATATGGCTTCCATCATGGGCTGTCCGAGGGTGTTTTTAAGCTGCTTTTGAATAACACCTTTGGTGAAGTTTATCATCATATTCTGAGTTTCCACAGGTAGATATTTCCCATTTTTTTCTAACAGATCTTTAAGAAAATAGAGAGAAGTGAAATTCAACTACAGTATATAGATGTTTACAATTTTTTCTCTAACTTTACTAGTGTTATCAAAATAATGTAACTGTTCTAGTTTCTTAGGCCATCACTTTGCATTTACCTATACAGTACTTATATTCTATATGATTTTACTACATCCTACATATATACAAAGAAAACGATCATTACTTATTAAAAATAATATCAACTATTAATCCCTATGCCCATCTGAAATCTTCCCTCTAAAGCTTGCCTCCAAGTATAACCACAACCATGCAAGTAATAAACAGTCATATAAATTATCCACATGTATGTCACTGCTAACAGTCAACAGACACATATCCTTTAATTATAGATAAATATGACATTGAATTATTTTGTTGTCATGTCTATCTACATTATGCCAATGTGTTTGATCATACAACCATTGCTCCAATATGTTGGGATGTGCCTTAGACTCTGAGCCATGATCTTCCACAACCTTACATATGGGAGCTATTACTTGAGGGGATATTTGATCGCACTTCTCTATTTTATCATTCTTTCAAATTGTATATAGGGCAGGTATGCTCGAAAGGCTTGGTGAGTTGTCATGAGTATGCCTTCTCCTTTTCTATAGCTTTTCCTTGATCTTTTTGTTTCCTTTCTAAGTGCACCATGACTGTCCTCCTTTCAGTTGATTTGGCAATCCTGGAAGTAGGTATGCCGAGTATGTTGTGTAACCATTTACTTCTGACACTTAAATATCTATATCAAAGATTTTATGTTCTTTTCTTATGTGAGTCAGCTCAGTTGCAGGAGGGGTAAAACAAAGTGGTAATATTTTGAGGACTTTGTGAAGACTTGATTTATTTGTCAAATTAGTCAATTTACATTCAGTTGCTGCAGACTGCACAGTAGTGAGCAGTGCAGTCGGGGGAGCTATTATAAACATCATGTTTTAATGTTTATAAAGATAAGGTCAGGATGCAGCCTGAGGGGTAATTTTAGGTTTATAAAGATAAAATCAGTGACGTTACTATTGTCTCTAGCAATCAATGTTTTGTTTTGCTCAGATATGAAGCATGCTGCCTTTCATAGAGCTTGTTGCATGGCAGCTAATGATTGTAGTGGTTTCTCTGCCTAAGTATTATATCAAATGTAATTGTCATGAGATTCAGGTTATGAAAATATATGGAAGGCATAATAATTTTTAAATTCTTTTTAATTATCGTAAACAAGGCCTTGATGATAGTATATTAATTACCCTGCTTATATAATGGCAGTTGCATGGAAGACTGATAAAAGGCCTAATTTAGTTTTTTGTTTATGATTTTAACGCTCATACAAGAGTGGTTGAATTCAGTTTTGTGAACTGATTGTTATGGTATTGCAATACTACAGCTGAAGAGTCTTTTGGACTTAAATAGGACTGTTCGATGGAATGTCTTCCTTCAGTAACAGTTCTTTTTCTATGCCTACATCAATACCAAATATTCTTAGATATCCGTTACACATCTCTTAATATCCTTTCACATCTAACAAGCTAACGTATTTTGTAGTCGTGCCTGCAGTACACCACTGTCGTATTTTGTAGTGTTAGAGTTGCACTTTGCTGCCACCACTGTGGTGTAGGTATGTTTATAGATTCTTCTACACTCCAGGCCAGGGTTCAATTGTGCAATTTATTTAGAAGCTACAGAATTCCTCTAGACCTCAATGCCCCTGTTCCCTTAACGTAATGTTGTCTGTATGGGCGCCAAAAATACTCTGCCTCCCCTCGCACGCTGTTTGACCCTTTTTAACTCCTCAGGTAATTCAAACACATACAAAGAGGTGGTGGGCATAGTTTTTGGTCATGCCTCCACCAATAGGCTTTCAAAGAAGGGGGAACACCACATAACTTTTGGTTTGGGGGCAGCTAAACAATGCAGGGTTCCCTGCCAATTTTTGGGCTTGGTTTTTATAACAGAGAAAGCCATGTGAGAACTTCTAGCCTGTACAAGGGGGCATCCATGGGCGTGAGCTATGCGTCAAAGCCACAAAACTCCCATCTGTATCTTTTTACTTAATTTTTCTTCGTGCCTAGGCTTGATGAGGGAAGATATATATATATATATATATATATATATATATATATATATATATATATATATATATATATATATATATATATATATATATATATATATATATATATATATATATATATATATTTATTATTTTTTTTTTTTTTTTTTTTTTTCCGTCCTGGTGTCACAATCATAAAAAAACAAAAAACAATGGATTTTGCAACAGAATCTGGATGCAAGTAATGGATTATGATACATCTTGTAATTCCCTTGGCTTCCTCTTGACTAATTTTCCTGTTAATATACTTTATACGTTGATCCTCCCATAGGGTCATCAGATCATTTACTTTCTGCAATTGTAAAAGTCAATCAAGACATCCAAGATGAATCTTCTTAGTATGAAATTAACCTAACGTCCAGGGTAGATTGGGCTGGTATCTATTAGAATCTGACCTTGATCATTTTAAATGACCAGACATCTATAATGAATATATGATTAGACCATTAAACAGTTTTGTGAATGATATCATTAAGTGAAGGGTCCATCAAGAACACAGATTCTTTGCATCAGAAATAAAGCAAAGTTTAAAACTGAATGCAGATATGCGTATTAAGAGAAGAAAGTAGCAAGTAATCTTTGGAGTCGAAATTAATCAGCTCTAACTTTGGAAAATTTATATTCAGTTTCAGAGCTGAGATGCACTGTTTATGCTGCAGCTGATAATTAATATAATGACAGCGTCAAATTAATACTTTCTGTGTACATGAGCATCACACATGGTGGACTACTCTATCTAGTGTTGAGAAGTCAATACCACCCTTACTTAATCCTGATGGTTCCTTACTCACTGCCCACAAGAGAAGGCAGGTATTTTAGCTGAAGTTTTCAAAAGCAAGAAGAAGACATGAAACTTTGTAAGCCTCTAACCTATTTTCCTGAATTTAAAATGATATCTATGGCATATCAAAATGCACAAGGTTTAATGTCCTTTGCTTAACTTGGATGCTAAAGATGGCACTGAACCTGATAGAATTTTCCATGTCTCTTAAAAAGGTGCGGACCTATTGGTACCAAAATTGAGTGATATATATAAAACTGATCAGGTCTGGATATTATCATTTTTGTTGTGGGTTAGTAAAGTGATTGCTCTCTTTAACGGTTTTACTGAAAGTGCATCACCCACTTATCATTGCCTATATATCTAGTTCTTCAGCAACTGCAAGTAGAGAACCTCTATAATTATGCACTGTGTGCTGAACTTTTTCCATATATGCAGTTTGTTTTCTGTAAAGGTTTGGGAACTTGTGATGCACCTCTAACAATGTCTGCAGATTTACAAAAAAACATTGGACTCTGGTCACTTGGCATGTGCGATAGAACTCGACTTTAATGCTGACTTTGATGGTCCTCAATATGAGGCTCTCATTTTTTAATTAAGAATCATGGGTGTTGATGCATCTTTTCTTAGAATTATTGTGCGATCTTTAAGTAAAAGGCCCAAAAGGTGGTATATGAAGGACATTACAATAAATTCTGTAATGGAATCTCATGTATTCCGTGGGCCAGCAGTCTTGGTTCCTTGCTTTTTATCCTGTATACTCGTAACATGTAGATAGGTCTGGCAAATAATCTTGCTGCCTATGCTGTTGACCTTTCTCTTAACTGTTGCATCCCCAAACTCGAGATTAGCTGTTGCTGAGTCACTGAATAGAGCTCTTAGTAAAATTAGTGCTTGGTGCAAGATGTGTAGCATGAAAATGAGAGTTAATAAAACAATATATGACAATAAGCAGGTCTAGAACTCTTGATCCTCCACAAGCCAATTTCTTAACTGATAATGTTCCCTTATCATGTAATTCAGTCAAGATTCTGTGGGCACTTTTTGAAGTTAACTTTAGAGTGACACATACGATGTATAGAAGACCCTTATTTATGAACAAACGAGTTACAAAAATTCATATATACAAACAAAAACCTACCCATTATATACCCATGAATTAATGTATGTATTACTGTACTGCACTGTATTATTACATTATTATTACTGTACTAAAATTCATTAATACTGTATAAAGTCTCTCCTTATTTTACAAGTGTTTAGAATACACAAAACTGGAATAACACGTGTCATCAATAATAATAAAAAAATATCAAATTGCAAGAATAGCGCGTGAAAAAACGTAGGTGCGTATGGTTATCTTCAAGTATGCCTGGCGTGGTATGTTTGTTCAAGCGCCTCGTATCCACATTCCCGCCAACGCACGCTTGTGTGTCAGTAAGAAGCATGTACCCCACTCCAGTTTACCCTGTTCCTCCCTCTTAAGTCAACTGCTCCCCGCCACCACACACCTGTTACAGTATGCCTGTTGTCCACCGTATAGTGAGCTAATTTGTAATTTTTTAGTTCATCTGTATATCTTTAATGTTTATTTTTAGCTTATTTACATATGTATTTCAGCTTCTTTATGTACTTGTAAATTGTTTAACTAGCTTATTTTTTTTAGTATAGTTTGCTTATAAACGCTCGTGGAACATAACCATGACTATTAACATTACTCCTTATGAAAATATAGCAAAATTTGAATTACACGTGCCTTCTGTTAACCTATCTTCGTGTAAAAAAAAGAACAGACTGCAATATTAATAAAATCATAATTTTTCCTCACCTCTAAATATTCTAATCACAAATGTTGCAATTCTTGACTCGTGACAATATGTTTTTCCAATACGGCTGATGATAGAGAAACCCTCGGTAATAAACTCAGTATTATATTCAGCACACAAAAGAGCTCTGCTAAAATGAAGACACTGAAAATATATTGAGTAAAACAGAAAATAACATATTTTGTAAAAGTGTAATTAAGATAATAGAAGCAAAGAAATAGAAGGCACTCAATTTACATAATATAAATTTTTGTTTACTGTTAATCATTCCCTTGATAAAGGTGTTTGTAAAAGAGGTTAGCAAGAATATGTGAAGCTATGTGAACATGACAATTGGGAAAGGAAAACCCCTATTACTAATGTAAAGGAACATAATGAGGAGTAGATGAACAATGAGAATTGAAAAGAATTAGTGATATACTGCACAACTAGTGTAGAGTGTATACTACATAAACAGATAAATATTAAAGTATGGATATATCAGAATATACTAACAAGTTTAAGGCAGAACAAGATTCTAAAGTAGTAAATTAATGAATCTGGTTAAAAATATTTAGTAATGAGGATAAAGTACGTTCCCTTGCAAGCTTCTGCTGGGATATGAAGCCATGCATCAAAAACATAGAACAACTTAGAACAATGATTGTATTATAGGGTAAGACCACTTGCACCAATAACTATTGTATAAGCAGAAATCTCAAGGTATAAAAGAAACAATATAGCTAGTGTGACAATGATTAAATTAAATATAAAACTGATACATCTCTAGCACACTAAGCACCCAAATCCATTTCAGACAGGGACATTTTATTGCTACGTAACATAAGTATTAAGAATTACACTGTAATGTGATCAACTGACTGTGCACCAGCAGCAAAGAATATACCTCATTAGAAAATAATTCCTCTGACTTGTTTGAAGCAGCTAGTATTGCTATCAAAAAGTTTAACCGATATTTAAAATACATATTTGTCATATAAATCGTCTCAAAATCTGAAGCATACTTACAAGGGTAACATCTATAGCATCTAGTTTTGAGGATTTCAATAAATCTTGTACGGAGCAGACTGCCTTCCAAATAGGTGCATTATCATTATTTTTTGTTGCCGAATGAGATAGAGTTAACCACTGTAGACCTGTCACAAGACACTGATCTTGAGAGTTAAGAACATCTATATCATCCAGCATCACATTGACTGAAATGAAAAAGGGATTAATACATGTTTGAATGCATTGAAACGTTAATATCAATCTATTGCATTAGTTCTTTTGCAACAGTGCAGTCACCATTCAAGCTTCACTTACTGTTTTGTAGATAGCAACTACATGGGATAGGTGAGCATGGTGGTTCCTTGTTGTTTAAATAACATGTTAAATTGCTGACAATGGGGACAAATTTCAACTTAGCAATTTTAATTCTTTGATAAAGCTGAGGCTACTCTGCTCTTGTCACAGATTTTTATTACAATTGTAGTAGCACTGCTGGCTTCTGCAGCATATGGCACCTTTCACAAAATCAAAATTTAAAATAAGGCCAAAATTTTTTCAATGTGGAATGGAAAGCAGAGGTGTCTGTCGTCTCCTATCCTTTAACAGCTAAGCACAAATATCAGTATACCACGTAATATGGCAGGAAACTACTGAAACCAACTGCACCATGAGTAAGCCCACCTTTAGGCATGCATATAACAGTCATGAAGCTCTCTTCTATATGAAATATCTTATGATGTTAACCATACTAGTATCATAATCTGTCAAGACTACAAACAAATCTGCAACAGTAGCTTTGGACTAATTTTTACATATATTTTCAATGTGGACCTAAAGGACCCACCACGAAACTGGGGTTGATGTCCCACCAGCAGAAGTCTGTGTAACCTTGTAGAGGTGTGGTGGCTTGTTCCAACCTGACACTGTGCTTGACGACATTGGTATTAGAATATCTGTAGCCTGAGGGAAGCTGTGTCAGAAAGGTACTAAATAGATAACTTGATCCCCCTCCCATGATGGGACCAGTGAGCTAATGGGAGGTAACTATTTGCTCAAGAAACACGCAACAAGACTAAATGGACAGACTTACTGGCAAAGAGCTGTCCATAGTCTCTTGCCTAACAGGCTAACTTAAGCCTACCAGGTATCTGAGTGAACAGTGAGCACCCAAAGGAAATGAATAACAAATAAATGAAAATGAGCTGAAGATATTTGGAAACAATTATTATACACGTCATTTCCCAACACTGCGATACCTTTTTCCCTTCCACATAATTCCTGATAGGGAAAAAACAGCATTAAGAAACTGTGGCTTTGTTGCCTCGGTTCTGTTACAGCAATCGTTGTTATCCTGGGTCAGATTCAAGAAAATTCAAATTAATCACATTTACCTAAAGCCACTGATGAGTTGTATGTTTCCACATTAACATCTTCAAAATCATCGACATCCTCAACAAATACTAGCTCAGTATCATCCATAAAGTCTGGTGAAGAACCTGCAACAATTAGAGTTCATATACACCAGGTAAGAATCTCCCAATAATCCTCAACCAAAGATGGACTACAATGTTTTGTAACATTATTCCTCCAAATCAAAGTGAGATTTTTTCTTGAGTATTTTAGCATTTACAACTTTGCAAGAGAGTTTATTGCTAGGCTCAGCAAAGTTATTCATAATATAATATGCATACATGTCTCCTTAAAGTGGGCAAGTCATAGAAAATAGTACCTGAAAAGCTATGTTATTCTAATGAAAATCTGACAATAAAAAACTTAAAAACACAATTATTACAAAATCATTTCCGTATTTAATAACTTGGTCAAATTAAAAATATATTATCTATCAATATAAACAATACCAATAACAAGATGACAGAACACTAACATGACCTAATCATATACCACTAGTAACAGTGTCAGCAGCAAATAACACTTACTTCTTGAGCGAGCTCTTGCAGACGCCCCAGGGCAGCTGCCTGATTGAATGGAATTTAATGTTTTTTCTGTTCTCACTCTCAAAATATCAACAACAACATTTACTAGAGATATGGAAGTTGATTCCATTACCACATGTGCAATATCTTCACCATAAAAGTTTCCCTGAAAATCCTAGAAAGAAACAAAATATGCTGGATTAAAGACATACTAAAGGTGTACCTATGGAGCAGTGACGGTTTGTAATTAACAACTTCTGAGCATTTGCTTTCTGGCAATATGTAAGATATTACATAAAAACATAAAAAATAGATGAAAAAATGTTGTGTATCATTACCTTACTAAGAGATGCCCATTTTTTGGTAAGAGAATAAAGATGATGTAATTTTTGGAATATCTCTAATAGTGTGCTCCAGCGAGAAGAATCTGATTCGTTGTACAAATTTTGCACATCAGATCCCAATAATGTTTGAACTTCCTTGATCCTTTCTCTTAATCTGTAAGAATGAAGCTAAATAAAATTTATGCCTATATTTCTTATCCATACATATCAACAAAGTATTTACAGAGGAAGGGAAGTTCCACACACAAAAAAAGAACAAAAATCTTGAAGACAACATACAGATAGCAAATAATAAACTGAAAACTTATCACCCAACCCATCCCTTAATATTACTCGCCATATCTTCATCTAGTAAAACTGCTGTCTACACCCTATTCACTATCCAAGTGTCCAAACCAATTGCAATTTCTAACATATTTCGCAACTTTACTTCTTTCCAACATATCTGACTAACTGTATCATTCTCATTCTATGCAACTCAAGAGCTCCACAAAACAATCTGAATGTATGTCTCATTTCCTTCAAATTGAAATTCATTAATATTAGCCATATACTGAAATAATGGATTTCGTCAAAATTTTCTTACTTGCAATAATTCAGTAACTGTAGAGGAGGGGAAAACTTCACTGTCTATAAAAGGGTAATGGACATGGATAAGGATGGGAGAAGATAAGCATTCTTAATGAGAAAGGATTACCATAAATGGAGAAAAGGTGCATGGCCAAGAGATGGAAGAGGCTAGTGAGAAATAGCAACCCAATATACACATGGGAAGAGCAACTAATAAAGATGATGATGTAATATCGTTTGTTGGGATTAAGCACACAATTATAAACCCTGAATAACAATCTGCCTCTGGCCAAATATACATTAATAATAAATACAATACCTTCATTTTGACATTATATATAAAGAGAAAAAATAAAGTGCATGAGTTTAAATAATAGATAAAATAATACAAAAATGTAATTGAAATTTTTCTTGAAACTATTCTTGAAGGAAACATTCGGTTCTGGCCTTAAAGTCTATAACGAGAAATTGTATACATATATATTTACAAGAGACTATACATCTGGACCAACGGGAGACACTAGACTTGCATGACAAACAGGCACGAAGTTGATACACGACTGACAGGGCACAAAGCTGATGCACAACTAACAGGATGTGAGGCTGATACACGACTATAAGGGTTGGAGGCTGATATACAACTACGGCTGAAACACAACTAACAGGGTATGAGGCTGGTACACGACTAACAGGCTCCGAGGCTGATACACGACTGGGAGGGCAAAAGGCTGATGCATGACTACGGCTGATACACGAATGACATGGTACGAGGCTGATATGCGACAAACCATATAGTATCATGTTAGGTAAGAAGAAAACTTACCCTCCATTGTTCACTACAAACTACCCCATTCATTAACTGGCTTGTTCACAATATCATATATAGTTTTAAGGTAATTTGACACTCAAACACACAATGAAATAAAAGATTTACTGACCTTGTGTCTGATATATGCACACCAAGAACAAGGAGGAGTTCAAAGACTTGCAATACAGTAATAAGTCTTCTTATACTATTTCCTACCTCCTTTTCTTCCATTACCTGAAAAACAAAGAAGGCAACAAAGGCTTCAAGCAATATCACATTTATAAATATTTATGCTATTACTTATTTCAGAAATATTTTATTTAAATAAACCGCACTTGTATCATAAACGTAAATGGTCTCACAAAAGATATAATCGTACTTAAAAACCGACAAAGAAACTAACATTCCAGATACGGAAAAGAGACTTATGGATGCAGTGATCATGCGACAAAGATAATAGATAATGGTATTTTAAGAATTCTCATTAATAATCATCAACTCCTAAGTAGCCCAGAAGATATGTTGCCTGGATCAATCTCTGGATATTCAGAGATCAACACCTAAAATCATTGCAAAGCTTCTCTTCACCAAAGCCACCTCAAGATGAGAGTAAAGTGGCATCTCTCATGTCACTACTCCTGTCAACTCAGAAAGTTCATTATGTTCATTTCTATTCCCAAATATAGAGGATAGCCTAAATTGTAGTCCTAAATTTTACAGTAAAGTTGCTATCAACGTAACTTTAACCCTACCTGTCTTAACCTGAAGAGTAATCAATATTTGAAAACCTTTAAAGGTGTTGAAAAACAAGGAGATTATACAAAAGTAGAGAAAACAAAGAAATATCAAGCAGACCAAGTCACCGCTTACAGAGTTTCTCATAATTGAGGTACCATTAATCATTCAATAACATATTAGAAGTAAATATCAGTAACGAACATGACAGGGAGGGAGTACATGTATACTAAAAGATTACAGTGCTTCCTCATTTATCGCGGGGGTTCGGTTCCGGGACCAGCCGCAAAAGGTGAAAATTCGTGAAGTAGGAGCACCATATTTATTACAGGTATTTAACATTTATATTTACCTTTACTGTGTAAGCCCTCCCTGCACTGTTAACAAACCACCCTTTACTTTATTAATAACAGCTCGCAAGCGTAAATTTATATGAACGTGATATTATGAAAATTGAAAAAAGCATTAAGAACAAACTTTCGATATATCGTCAGGGAAATAGCGTGTGGAGAATATATATACAGTGAACCCTCGCTATATTGCAGTTCGCCTATCACAATTCAGTGTATGGCAGATTATTTTGGCAAGCAAAAAAAAGAAAAAAAAATTAAATGATTGTGACCCTAGAACGGGTCAAAAAATAATAAAATAAAACAGCCTTTATCTGGCCTGAGCACGAAGAATACATAAAGTTAAGAGAAACAGAGATGAAGTGTAATAACCTGTCAGATGTGAAGGGATTATAAAATATGTGTAATGAATATCCAATTCTCAGCTGGGTTTTAATATACCTCTGCATTACTTTCATGATGTCTATTCCAAAAATTCTCCTTAGATCGTATATTATTATTATTATTATTATTATTATTATTATTATTATTATTATTATTATTATTACGGGCTTATCATTGCTTGTGCGTCTGTTGGTTTATTTACTTTAATAACTGTGTACAGTGTTCCTCCCTATTTGGCTAGGACAAAGGGAGTTTGGGGGGTTGGGTAGAATAGAATGTTGGGGGGGAGAGAGAGAGAGAGAGAGAGAGAGAGAGAGAGAGAGAGAGAGAGAGAGAGAGAGAGAGAGAGAGAGAGAGAGAGAGAGAGAGAGAGAGAGAGAGAGAGAGAGAGAGAGAGAGAGAGAGAGAGAGAGAGAGAGAGAGAGAGAGAGAGAGAGAGAGAGAGAGAGAGAGAGAGAGAGAGAGAGAATCTTTAATTAAGTCTTGTTCATTCAACCAAAACTACATTATTTATTGTAAAAATAATGGATTAATGACAAATTCGTAATAATCATAATAATAATAATAATAATAGTAATAATAATAACAATAATAATAATAATAATAATAATAATAATAATAATAATAATAATAATAATAATAATAATAATAATAATTTCCACAATCATTATCAAAAGGAAAATTATTGTCGACAATAATAATAATAATAATAATAATAATAATAATATAAATAATAATAATAATAATATCTAAGGAGAATAATTGGAATAGACATCATGAAAGTAATGCAGAGGTATATTAAAACCCAGCAGAGAATTGGATATTCATTACACATCTTTTATAATCCCTTCACATCTGACAGGTCATTACACACTCTCCATCTCTGTCTCCCTTTACTTTATGTATTATTCGTGCCCAGGTCCAATAAAGGCTGTTTTAGATTATTATTTTTTGGCCCATCCTGGTGTCACATTTTTTTTTTTTTTTTTTTTTATGGTGCTCCTACTTTGCGGTTTTTCACCTATCGCGGCATGTTCCGGAACCAACCCCTGCTATAATGAGGAGGCACTGTATTTCATTTAAGTTTCCCATGTACAGTACGATATACGTTTTCTTTGTAATAAATTGTATAAGTTTTCTTTTTCTCACAGCTGACTTTGTTTACGTTAAGATTTCGTGCAGCATGCTCAATATGTAAAGAAGATAGAATAAAGTTTAAAACCAAGGAATATTAATAATACTATAATCTTCAAAATTAGATAAACCCCAAATAGGGTGAGTAAATAAATATTGTATGAGTAAGATATTGTGCCTGAATAGTGATAAACGGAAGCGGCAAAACGTTTTGGTTAGAGGTTCGTTCTCCCGCACCCTCCTCCTCTTCTACCGCTTAATGCGATCGAATATTATGAAGAGAATTGAATAAAAGCACCGAGAACAAACAGCAAACAAACTTTCGATCTAATATCGTCAGGGAAATAGCATGCGAGGGTGTATCAGCTGATACGGAAGCGCCAAAACATTTGCAGATTGAGGTTCATTCTCCCGCATTCTCCTCCTCTTCTACCGCTTAATGCGATCTAATATTATGAAGAGAATTGTAAAAAAGTATTAAGAACAAACAGCAAACAAAACTGCGATATAATATCGTCAGGGAAATAGCGTGTAGAGAATATACATATTTCATTTAAGTTTCCCATATACAGTGTGATATACGTTTTCTTTGTAACGAATTGTATAGTTGTCTTTTTCTCTCAGATGACTTTGTTTACGTTAAGATTTCGTGCAGCATGGGCGATATGTAAAGAAGATAGAATAATGTTTAGAACCAAGGAATATCAATAATACTATAATCTTGAAAATTAGATAAACTCCAAATAGGGCGAGGAAATAAATATTTAAGAGTAAGATACTGTGCCTGAATAGTGGTAAGCATCAGCTGATACGGAAGTGGCAAAACATTTTGGTTAGAGGTTCGTTCTCCTGCATCCTCCTCCTCTTCTACCCCTTAATGCGATTGAATATTATGAGGAGAATTGAAAAAAAGCATTAAGAACAAACAGCAAACAAACTTTCGATATAATATCATCTGGGAAATAGCGTGCGAGGGTG
>JAXCGZ010002510.1:0-5000 GCA_037179515.1 Halocaridina rubra
GATGCAAATTGCAAAAAAAAAAAAAAAAAAAAAAGGTAATTTGTCCGGCCATATTAATCTTACCGCCTAGCCCCATTGACTCAAAAGAAATATTGTTTGCCACGCCTATTTTTGACGACAGAAGGTCTTCCTCTCTGGCAGCTGCATTGGAAGCATGAGGCATTGTTATCATAAATTTCCAGAGTTTGAGCTCTTGTTTGGAGTCATCTGAGAGAATTCACTAAAACGAGTCTATTGTTCATATTTGTCTCTGCAACATTTTTTGTTTGTTTGTTTAGAAGAGGATAAATCCGGATAAAAGAATGCCTTCTTAGTGCTTGAGCTTTAAACACTAGGGTTTGAAAGTTGTCTCACGGACTCTATTTATTTTTAGCTTAATGAAGATTTAAGTTGTGGTCATCAGTTTAGCCACCATCACTGTATTTAAAGGGAAGAGAGAGAGAGAGAGAGAGATTGCAGATATGATAATCGACAGACACCAGCTCACTAATTAAAAAAGCAACTTTTTTCTTTGCATCTTCGCAGACTTCATGTACAGACTTGATGCAATGATTAACTTTAATGGAAATTGCCCTTCACTTGCTCAAATATTAGAATAATCGTATGGATAAAACTTGAAAGCTATAGAGAAAAGGACAGAGAGAGAGAGAGAGAGAGATTCATATAGATAAATAGATAGATAGATAGAGATAGGTAGAGAGAGAAAAAAAGAGATTAAAAAATTATTTTTATATGTAATGATACTCGAAGACTCTTTAATACATTATCAGCAGTTAATATACTTGTAATTGATTCTGGTTTTAACTTTTGAAAAGGGACTTCTATTTCCAAAGTCTACAGAAAGTGTTCCCTTATTTAATAATTCCTAGCCTACAAGTCTTTATTTTCAACAAGATTATCATAGACCGCCCTATGGGTCCTCCATGACCCGTTCCACCCATCCGTGGGTGGAGAATCTAAAACAACAGATTGGAGGAGCAGCTTAGTACCACTGTCAGCACCTATGAAGCTAAGAACTGAGGAAAGGGGCTGTGATTTCCCCCTCCTACCCAAATTCATTCCTCCAATTATCAAGGTGAAGTCCTAGTCATCTAGAACAAGGAGAGATGCTGTGCAAAATTTAGCTATGCATCGTGTACACATCCTATGGAGGAGAAGATGTACATGGGGGAAAAAGGAAGAATATATACATGGGGAAAAGTGGATTATTTTCTTAGGCACACACTTGACCACTTGGAGTCTCCATGTATATGAAAAACTAAGATCTAGAAATGGTGTATGTATGCCTACAGCTATGTGCTGGCAGCAAGATTTTTAATAGACTAAAACAAATTTAGCCAGTGAACACTGTCTTGTGCTTTGGTTAGGCGCTGTCATATTTGGAAGTTCCACTTGATGCATTTCTCATATCGCAACTGATGCTGGGACTTATATGTCATTTAGAGAGGAAAGGAGTTGAAATCGGGAGTATAGAGAGCCTTTATACCTATCATGTATTTGTTGCGCCATAGAGGTTGGCTACTTTTCGCTCTCAGTCCAGCTTCCTTAATGAGTACTTAAGTGGAATCATATCTGATTGATGGAATAGATCTAAAGCAAGAGTGTATATATATATATATATATATATATATATATATATATATATATATATATATATATATATATATATATATATATATATATATATATATATATATATATATATATATATATATATATATATATATATATATATATATATGTATATATATATATATATATATATATATATATATATATATATATATATATATATATATATATATATATATATATATACACACACACACACATATATATATATATATATATATATATATATATATATATATATATATATATATATATATATATATAACATCGACCCCACATAAAAGTGGGAAAAGATGTAGACGAAGAAGAAGAAGAAATTATATATATATATATATATATATATATATATATATATATATATATATATATATATATATTGAATGTGTGTGAGTGCGTGTGCTAAAGTTTTCTACTATGTATCCCTTAAGTTACCACCTTTCGAATTCCGTGCGAGAGAGGGTGTGTAAAGAGGAAATGAGTCATTATATACCACAATATTATAAAATCTTATTGTCACTCATATACAATTATATATGTATGAATCAGATTAACATTGAGGTTATTTTCTCACGTACTTAAAGTGGTACACAGTCATATGGGATATTTGCCCCTTTCGCATACCCTTCGGCTTTTGGTTCTGCCATCATTGTCTAAAATAGAATTACTCAGCAACACAAAAGCACTCCTATATGAAGGTTAATATGTCATTGTTATCAGATAACCTTATCTGTCTACACCATCCTTTTCATACTTAGACAGCCTCTGCACTGCATATTTGCACCTTTCCCCTCATGTCGTCGATTCGTAAGTTTAATGAGGGGAAGGTAGTTATATGAAGCACCAGATTCACAGCCTCCTGGCTAGTACAGTGGTATCGCGCTGGCCTCGCATTCGCGAGGTCGAGAGATCGCGCCTCGTCCAGGCAAGAGAGTTTAAGCAGTTTAATAGGGAGGTTACTGATGTTGCTGGGCAACACAGTGAAGAGTTGGGGCCTCTGCCGGCTGGCGACCACCCTATGGGTCCTCCATGACCCGTTCCACCCATCCATGGGTGGAGAATCTTAAAAAAAAAAAAAAAAAAAAAAAAAATTCACACGTTTAATGAGCAAATGCATTCAAAATGGCAATTTTTTATGGCTACTTATGTATATCCTACACCATGTCCTCCGCAGTTTGTTAAGATTCCTAAGTTACAGTAAATAGTAACAAAATCTATTATATGAATGACTGCAGTGGTTATGCGCATATATATATATATATATATATATATATATATATATATATATATATATATATATATATATATATATATATATATATATATATATATATATATATATATATATATATATATATATATATATATACATATATATATATATATATATATATATATATATATATATATATATATATATATATATATATATATATATATATATATATATATATAGAGAGAGAGAGAGATTATTTTTATTTTATTTTATTAATTTATTGCGCCAAGGCGTCAGACATTACATGAGTTCATACAAATAATGCTTCAAATGGATATAAAATCAAGAATTGAACATGGTTTACAGGGAGGTGTACATATTGATAAAACATTGCTGCATACTAACACACAACTCACAGAATGGCAGCACAGAGTACATTATATGCAAAAGTAAAGCTCAGAGAAACGCAGAATGCACAAACAGAATTATATAGCAACATACAGAAAATATATGTATAATTCAATATAATTAATGGCCACCAAAGTGAGGAAAACGAGCAAGAATAACATCAAGGTTGTCATCATTAAGTAAAAATGAGCAGATCTGTATTAAGTTCTGACCTCGTGGTAAAACATCTCTCACTGCGGGGCACTGAAGACAATAGTGGTCAAGAGTGTTAGCATTAGTTCGGTCGCATAATTTACAGGAGGTGTACTGTGGCATATCTAGAGTCTGGGAGACCTGCCATAAAGGCCGATACCCCATTCTGAGCCGAGCACTAACTACATTAGAGAGAGAGAGAGAGAGTGAGTGAGTTTCCTGAACTTCTCACGATTTTCGTCATTGACTATTTCACACTCATTGCATAGTCTGCACACATTTCAAAATACAGTTACTGACTCCAGTAGATCTTTTTCACATACAGTGAGCAGGAGTGGCCCTAAAACTATTTCCTGTAAAATCCTACTGCTAATTTTTCTCCCATCAAATACAGTATGTCTTACTGTGACCCTCTGTTCTCTTCCTACTAATTAAGGTATAATTGCATCTTATACACCAGCGTCTTAGTTTTGTATTTTAATGCAAAAAGAAATATTTATCTAATTGACTTTTGTAAATTTAAACATACTTACAACAGTCATAAGAACACAATTACAGTGGCTTAAATAATGTTCCTTTAAAAGTAAGAGAGTTATAAAATGATATTCTTGGGTAATTCAAACAATATAAATGTTCACATTATGAAAAAGTTACCATAGAAAATTTCTCATTTAAGTCCAATAGAAAATCTGTAAAAGACAATGAATACATTTACTCTTTGTCAATCTTTTTCAATAATCAAATGTGTAAATAAGATGTTACATCAGAAAATCTTTTAAATTTCCACATTGATCAAAACACACTCTTTTCTTTATATATATATATATATATATATATATATATATATATATATATATATATATATATATATATATATATATATACATATATATATATATATATATATATATATATATATATATATATATATATATATATATTCATTTCATTATGGTTTAAATAGTAATCTGTTAATAAGAACAATCTTGCTTGTGTAATCTTTAAAAGATTTCCCAACAGAAAACAATGACAAGAAAAGGAAAATGATAGAAGGCAACTACATATATGAATTACTTCTTCTTAAGAAAGAAAAACTATATTCAAAGCTTATTTAAGATAATGGGAAATTTGCTTGCATCGGACGGATTGACAAACCATTTAGTTTGTAAAAAAAGAAAAAATAAACAAAATTAAATATGATTAACATGAGTTCCGGTTTTACGTCACGGAATCCCTTTTCTACCAAGGGCTAGGACGGTTGCCTTCTTTCAAAGGACTTGTTTTGGCCGATGTAATCGTTACTCTGAGTGCTTGCCCTTCCTAACCTCTAAATATGATTAACATGAGTCCCAGTATCGATATTTTCGTTCGTTTTCGTTCCGGTTTTACGTCACGGATTGACAAACCATTTACCAAGGGCTAGGACGGTTGCCTTCTTGCGAAGGACTTGTTTTGGCAGATGTAATCCTTACCCTGAGTGTATGCCCTTGCTAAACTCAGACCGTGACGGGGCGTGAATATATATAGATTTTTTTTTTATTACAGCCCAAAGTAG